>CALSCE010010630.1:2920435-2930435 GCA_943593645.1 Bovichtus variegatus
CTGCGACCCGACCCCGGATAAGCGGTTGAAGATGGATGGATGGATGATGGTTTTTCATAATGGGACTGAAATTACTAAAAGAGTAAGAGACAAACGTCTCACTGCGAGATCCATCACATTCTTGAAAAGAGATATAATATGATGAACAAAGGCATATAATGCAACAGGACATCGATGTCTTGGCTACTGAAAGCAAGAACTTTGAATTTACTGTAAAAGATGCACAGAGCCAGTGGAGGTTTGCTACTGTTAGCATGGAGAAATGTCACACACAGAAGATTTAAAATGGAGCAGTACGGTTGCTCCACGTACGGAAAGCTAAATGTTTGTACAGAGGAAGCTGTCAATCAACATTTAGGAGTTAGTGTTATACCTGCTGAACATGCTGAGTATATGCCAAAGTAGAATTTCAGAGCCAAAGTTGTAACGTTACCAGAGGCCCAAGGATCATTTTGATTAAGAATACTTTTAAAAAATATATATTGTTTATGAATATTTCACCCACTACGCATCTGATGTGAAAAGACACAAAGACAGATACGTTTTTTAGATATTATCTTCTCCACTTCTGTGTGCTCACTTATCAGACGGTGAGGTTTGATTGAGACGTCCAGGTAGCTGAAGTGCTGCCTCGCTGTGACTGATGGCACAGGAATGTTCAATCCCTTCAGGTGAAGTCAGAGCTGAAGCTGCGCAGGATCCTCACCAGCTGGAGATCAGCGGCTGCAGCGCCGTTAGCTTGCGTGTCGGTGCTTGCCGTGAGTAGGGAAGTTGTTCAACTCACACTATTTGTGTGCGTTTTTGTGTTGTTTGCATGTTGAAGCATGTTATGAATGTGGGTGGGTAAAGGAATATTAATTACTGAGTTTATATGTGTGTATGATTTTTTTTGATTTCTTTTATACAGGTTTCTGTCCCAAAAATGTCGTGATTTTTTTAAAGGAGCGGATTGCTGTGAAGCGATTTTCAACTGGATTTCACGTTCCCAATAAAATTCTACTGCAGTTTACAGTAAAATGCTCCTATTGATAGAAAGTCAAGAGAAAATGCAGAGAAAATGCAAATTAGCTGCTGATTATATTATCTAAGCAAAAAACAAAGAAAAACAGAAAGAAAGAAAGAAATGGTAAAACTATGAGCTTTGAGCGTTATTGTTTATTGACTCCAGAACATTCTTACTTCAAGCTTACTGAACATTTTCTGGAATCTTTCAGCCACAAGACGATGAGGCGCAGGCGATGAGTGAGTTTAAAGCTGCAGTAAAACATGTATGGAACAAACTGACATCGATAACACAGACAGAACAACATGGACAGTTATGGTTCTTATTCTCAGGTGGAACTTGTGATTCACTGATGCTGTATAATGTCCTCCCATAAATATCTTGGTCTTTTTGGGTAGCTAATTTCATTTTATTTCTATTTTAACATATTTTGGTTCTTCAACATTATGAACGGGCTGAGAGCGCATAATTGGCATGTGTGAGCGTGTGAGCAGAGAGCAGCTGCAAATCGTTTTATTATGTCTGGCAGCTTTAAGTGTACCTGTGTATGTGTATGTTGAAGATGTGTGTATGTTTGGGAGTGTGTGTGTATTGACATGTCTGTATATTGTCTGTATTGTACGTGTATTTATATTTGTGTATATTACATTTGAATAATATCTAACCCATGTAAATTACAACCATAGATTTGTGTAAGCTGTAGTATTTGTGTGTGCTTATATGTGCATGAAATTCTTGAATGTGTATGTGTCTCTGTGTGTGTATGTACAATGAGTGACAGGTGTGTGTACAAACAGATGTATACTGTGTTTGCTTTTACGCATACATATGCATATAAGAGTCGGTGTGTTTATATCGTACATATGTGAGATAATTTAGGAAGATACTGTAGAGCGTGTGTGTCCGCGTGTGTGGTTTCTGCTGGTGTTCAAGGTGAGGAAAAGGAGGACGGCGTCTCATCTTCTGTCAGTGCACTGCAGCACGGGCCGGCCAGAAAGGTAAAGGCCATTACCCCTGGCCTGAACAATATTAGACATGGTCCAACGTGCCCGGATTCTAAAGCCTAAAACTCATTCCATCTCTGTGTGACCTTTGCCACTATCACAACGCAGCAGAAGGTTAAGGTTGATCGCTAAGGTTGAGGTGTAAAGCGCTGTGAAGCCTTGCCTTCTTTCTTCTTGCTTCCACACAATATTATTAGACTCACCACGCTGTTGGAAAGCAAAAGGTAGGATGCCTTGCTCTCTGAAGAGGACGCCATCCCTTTCATTGGTGTGAAGAAAGTACAATAATGATCACAAGAGTCCTGCTCAGAGGAGACAAAGTATCATAGGTTTCCCTCTGGGAATTGAGCGCTCTCAGCTGCATGTTTCCACCAGGTTTGTAACAGCAGCTCTGGCGCTAACAGCATGGCAGCCCATATGGCCCTCCGTGTTTTTGGCAGATACCATACGGCTCATCTACTTTACAGCAACTGGCAGGGTGATAAACATTCGTCTTGAAAAGAATTAACAGGAACATTACCTATGAAAAATGTTTTGGTTTGAACTCTTTTGGGTCTAAAATTAAGTCAAGCTAAACTTAACTGACTCTAACTAGCTTTATCACTAGCTATTTCTATTTTTTAAGCTGCTATCATCTCATCAATATCCATCTAAATCTATCTCTGATATCTAAACTTTTTTATGTAGGGTGTTGTATAGACTGAGGAACTCAAGTGTCATGAATAGAGAGGATTAAGACACTGGAATAAACTCACTCTTGAAGACTGCATTGTGAGAAAAAAACCCAAAAAAACTTAAATAGTCAAGTTTAATCATTTAAAATAATAAAAATAATGGAGGAGGAGTTCTCCGGACAAATAATAGAGATCCGTGATTGGTTACTAGATAGGCACATTCACACTCCTGCCTCGCTGAAGGTGCTGCTGCTCTGTCCGAAGAGCCCACACATTTGTTAGATTTGTAAGTCTTGAAAGTTGCCAAATCTTGAGAGAAAGTAGCTAAGTTGACAGCACTGCTTTCTTGCTCTTCTTTAAACAAACGTGGGCTCTGCGGTTGAGGTGATTGAGGTGGCTCGAGGGCACCGAGAGAAACAAGCATATCATTAGCAAGAATTTGCATGCAGCTGCCACAGCCTCACACTGTGATGTTTCTAGTTTCACAAGGCACGCACTGGGTTTGTAAGCTAAGTACGTAATTGCAGAGGTTTAGGGGGCTGCATCCGACAATTTGTGTACAAAACCAGCAGTCAGGCAATCACGCAGCAACTGGTCAGGTGTGTGAAAGTACAGGAACTTCTATCTCAGGCTTACTTTTTTGAATTTTCACATAACTACTCTGTTACTACTTTGTTCACCTTTTTTATGTACAAACCAGCAAAACACTGTGAAAGTCTTGGAGAAGTGAGTGCCTGAAAGTGTTTAATGTTACCCTTACTCGGGTCTTACTCCACCTTCCACTGTGGCCGTTAGAAACAACAATAATTTCTTTTCCCTTCAGATGTGGCTAGTTCCTTTACCTGCTTTTAGTCTGAGAGACAATTTATCATTCCAATGTCTACCTATTTATAGGGAGGTGTACAGTAGATTCCAGAGGTGTATATGCTACACCTATTATAAGTTACCTCACACAGATATAAATAGCCTACAGTAAGTAGGTTACTGTAGCGTGTCAAAGTAACATAATATACAAAGTTGACTGAACTTCGAGATACAAGTTACATCCATATGTGATATAAAAGAGTAAAGTTAACCTTTATTTATTTGGCAAATCTGCTGATCATTCCTTTAATATTAATAAAAGCTAGATGTTTTCTGTAAGAAGGACCAAGTGTATGTTTTCAGAAGGAGCATGTGTGGTATTTTTAGTTTGTATTTGTGTGTAAGAAGTGTCTCACACGATCCAGATGTAGGAGACCACACAGAGGCTTATCTTGACCTCTGCAGGGTCAGAGCTTCCATTTACTAACACTACACACCTCCTCATGGCAGACCGCACCATCAAGCCTCCAGGAATAGGTGTGCTCCATGGACCTCTTGCAATGCGGTTTGTCTGTTTACACAAAAACATGTGATTGACCTCTCCCTCCATTCTCTCTCGCCTCCACAACAAAAGGGGAGCTGAAAGCAAATCTGTTTCTTGCAACTGTGTAATGGTTTCCATATGGGAGTCCTCGGCTCCAAGTCTACCACTATGATAGTCTATAAACCTTTGAGGGGCACATGCAGCGGTTTCCAAAGTTCAACTCAGGGAACAAGTGGGGATCGTGGGATGATGATAGAGCTTTTATGGGCTGGTTCTATCCAGCTTCTTGGAAGATTATGATTTGGCAGGCAGGGGAGAGGACATGGGCTGCTGGAATTAGGAAGTGCTGTCAAATATGAACACTGCAAAACTTCAGAAGGTGCAAAAAACTATGATACAACTCTGCACCAAACAGCTTTGACATTCCCACTTAACACATTACACAAAATGTGTATTACAGAAAATGTGTTCTTGCATTTATCGATGTTGCTATGGCAACAGTGACGCATGTAGATGCAGCGGCCTGTAGCTCACATGAACTTACATTTTTTGATTTTTTCTTAAAATGTTTGTCTTTTCATCTTTTTTTCCTGGAGCACGTATGGGATATGATCGCGATACACCCATCAACATCAGAGAAGGGAGCGTGGTGATTGGATTAGGAGCAGTGGACTTTGAGACGACAGCCGCCCGCAGCATCTTCCAACCAGCAAGTCAGACCTGCCAGACCAAACACCAGCGAGGGTGGAAGAGAGGGAGGAGAGCCGAGAGGAGAGCTAAGCTAACCCAGCTAGCACCTATAAGGCTATTCCCCTCCCCAGCCTGCTCCTGGCCGATGTCCGGGGGCAGGAAAATAAAAGCCAGGCTAATCCAGCAACAGCACTGTGTGGCTCCACCGCGCATCGCAGGACAGAGCGCAGGACTCCGGTGAGACGAGAGGAGGCGGACTGTGTTTACATCAACGATTGGTGCTCAAAAGACAAACTTGATGGGCAATCATTCTCTGATGTTGACTTTTTTTCATTATTATTATCTGCCCAGATAGTTCACCATTGTTTTTGTTTCTTTACATTCCTCCTGTTGCAAATTCAAAAAATGCACTTCAGGCAAATAGTACTACAGTTTTTGTTCTCTTCTGTTTTGTCATGTTTCTCGTGTGTAGCATGGACTAAGCTACAACTGCATTTCGTTGTGCAACCCTGTGTTGCATAGTGACGATAAATGATCCTTGAATCCTTGAATCCTTGAATCCTTGAATCAACATAAACTCAGTGGTTAACACCTTTAAGAGGCTCTCAAACACACTGGTGATGAAGAGCAACTGCTGTTGAGTCGGAGCTCGTGCAGGCTGGCAAATGCACCTGCAGTAAGTTAATCAGTCAGTGTCTCTTGCTGCTTATACAGACCAGCTGTGCAGTTCTGCACTCTGGAGGGTCTCCTGGAAAAGCAGCACATTTCCCCTCATGCTGGAATCGGGCAGATGATAAATAGGGATCCAACAAAGGTGGCTATTCTGCCTCGCTAAAAAGCATATAACCAATTGCTTGTGGATGAGCGATGAGCGAGAATTATGCCCTGCAATTTTATGTATTCCTCACTCTCCGCTTTCAGAAATATTGCCCACATAGATGCTAGATTTGCTGCTGCTCAGCCCAAAATGAACCTGAGCTGAATTTAAGCTTGAGTGGACCTGGATTTTGTAGCATCTTCTCTCATAAATATGGGGTTTCTCTTTCATAAGGTCGTTCCATCTAATTCTTCTCAGTAATATGGCCTGTCCTGTAGCTAATTTGTGCCTCTATGACGTATCGGTACGGCCGCTATCGGTAATTAATAAGCCTTTTTTTATGTCTTGAAACCACCCTCAGCTGATTATACACACTGCCCTGTTCATTTAGACACTATGTCACTTATACCACAGCAGGCAATCTCTCTCTCTCTCTTCAAAGACAATACCATTGTTTTTCACACACTGACGTGATATAGCCATATCAGGAGCTGTTTCACAAAACTTCTCTGTTAAAGAGATTCTACACCAATTTCACACATTTTTCTTCTGAGTTGTATAATGTTTTCTGTGGTTGTGGAGGACCTTTATAAAGTTGGTGAAAATAACCCTGATGATGTCATGAGGTTGATCTCAGCTTGCACTCGGAGACTACACATTTATAACAAAAAACTTATGTTGCAAGTTTGGGGCATTTACAAGCAGGGAAAGCTTAAAGATTCTCTATATGCAATGCAGAGCATTTATGATTCAGGCATTGCCTCCACACAGCTCTCAACACGGAAACGGTTGAGCTGGAGACTAGCAGCTAATGATGCTAACAGTAAAAACAGTGCAAACAAAACTAACAGTGTTAACCCGAGGGGGACCCAACAGTATGCACGCAGTGCAGAGTGGCGGACATTAGCTAGCCACACACAGGACTCACATGCACTAACGTGTGCCGGAGTACGACATTACTCCACGATATGTTTACGTAAAATAATTGTTTACTACTATATTAATGCTCTGAATGCCGTATATAAAAACTTTAACAAAAATAATTTTGGCTGCATTATGGGAAATGTAGGATCCAGTTTTTTTGAATACCAAATATTTTAGATAGATCTTTTAAAATAGTTTACCTTGACGTAGCAGTGTGCCTTGACTTTTTGAAAATGATTTCCCCTTTTTATGTACTTTGATTTAAGTTATTTAAAGTTTTTTTTGTAAGAGTTTCCATTCATTTATAAAATGCAAAAATATATAAAAAGTAAATTGCTTAAATTATGTTTCATGACACCTTGAACTTCAGAAGACTGCATGTTGATATAATCAGCACAGATGTAGCCTACATGTAGTGAGGGAAGCGAGCCTTTAGGCACATTTTCAACTGTGGTCGATCTCTGGGGATCACAGTGCCATCGAACAGCTGCTTGAGCTGCCATGAGATCCCATGCTGTTTGACTGCGTTCACAGGTTCTGGTGGAGGAGTGTACCTTTGCACAAGCTGGATTCCGTGCTCTCCTTTTTATTGCTATGTGTGACAACAGCCCTTGACTTTAGGCTGCAGCGTGAAGTTTAGGCACAACCATCTCATCAGACATGTGAGTGCAAATGAACATCAGTGTCTACATTTTGTGCTTTAGGACTCTTAAGTAGCATAGGGAAGATTGCAGGCTGCTGACATAATGTTCTTTCATATCTCCAGTCTTTATTTGTCTTTTGTCATTTTAAAGTAAAAGAAAAAACTTTGACCTGGAAAACTTGTAATTCACACACAGACATAAGTAAGCACGCACACGCACACACACACACACACACACACACACACGACATCATGAATCAATATGACCAGCAATGAAGCCTATGATCTCCACTGTGCGTTTAGCAATAATGACTGTGTGAAATAAAACTGAGCAACTGTGTCGCTCTGGTTTTCACTGCATTTAATCCGTTTACAAAAACTCTACAGCTGTTAGCATGGGATGCCTATTGTGGCTCTAATATTCTCTATTGATGTTGATTTTAATTCTATATACCACCACTCACCGTACACACTGAAGCACTTGTTAACTTAAAGTCCCTTGAATAAATCCAGAAGTACTGGTTCAGACACACATGCAATCCATTTCTCTCTAATACACACACTCACAGAATTCCATAGGGACCACACATGATGCTTGCTGGTGTTAAAGCTGTTAGGCACGGTCTGTGCTGAGCTCCATTCCCAAAATGCCTCTCAGTTGTAACTTGAACTCTTTGAGGAACACATGGGATGAGCACACCATCTCTCCATCTCTCTGTCTGAGCCTCTGTCTCTCTGCACTTTATGCACCATAATCATTTAATGATAATATATTTAGATTATTACTCAATCTTCATCTAGTGCTGTGAAAATCCCCCTCACACAACAGGAGCCTCGGCCCTCTCAGGCCCAGGACAGGTCGCAGCAGCCCAGTGTCCTTTCACTTTCGTATCAGACTAATCTGCAATGCACGACCTGTTCATTGCAGGAAGTGTGCTCTTCAAGTAGTGAATGGGCATGTAGAATGTCTGCTTTTCACACCAGAAATGGGAGTTATTGTTCTCAAACCAAGTGTCTATGTTGTCTGTCTTCTTTTTTACTGTAATCATAACCACATTCTGTTTGTAATCCTGTAAATACTGTTGCCGCCATGCCCAGGCAGTGTGGGAATAAATCATGTTCATAATGTTAGCAATGAATATATTGCAGAGTTTTGCAGAATCTTCCAATGATGAAATGCCTAAAATGACCGGAAACTTTTCCTAACCTTAAACTAGTTTGTGCCTAAACTTAGAAATCATAGTAATCACTTTTGATGGTCATTTGTAACAAGTTTGGATTGGATTGATTGAACTTGTTGTGATACTATCTACAACATAGAGACAGTATCACCTTTTTAAAGTTGCTTTGTCAAACTCATTAACATGTTAGCATTTGGAGTGTCCCGGTCCAATACTCACTCTCCTTCTAGCTCTTTTTGGTTTTATATCTGTCTCTTTAGCTGCTAAATGCTCCATATGTCCTCCAGCTACAGTCTCTAACTGTGTGTGTCTGCTGCTGAGCAGCTCGTGTACAGTGGCTGAACAACAAAGCTGAAACCTAAACAGTGAAGCTCCATCGAACTGCAGCGTTGGGGATCATTTTAGGTTCCGTCACTATGAATGACCCCTTTTACTTGTTTACTGTCATTTGATGCAAACATATTCATTGGTGAAGCTTTAAAGCCATTTCATGGCCATTTTCATTCAGCTACTGGACATTCCTCCACATTCTTGACATTTGCTTACGATCCATTATAAACACATGATAATAAATACACACGTGTTTTGTTATTTCTGGTACCAAATTATAGGACTGTGCTAAATTAAAATAAGGATTTTATTCCAGTATTTCTTATGTGAGTTTAAGTGTTAAAAGTTAAGCATGTTCATGATTTTCAAATGCAGCCTTACTGAAGAAGACAACCTCAAACACAAATACATTTGCAGCCCTGTAATATTGTAATATACTATAGTTCATATTGTGTGTCAATATGTCCTCTTCCGTGGCTTGAATACAACAGATTTATTTGAACACTGTGTTGTGTGTGCGTGTAAAACTTTTCATTTACATGCTGCTGATAGCTCTCCCCTGTCCTGCCTTCTGTTGCTCAGTAATAACTGCAGTGGTTGTGCTGCTGTCCGTCTCTCCTCCACTGTAAACACTGTGTAACCTTTTATCAGGCAAGACTATGATAAGATTCAATATCACAACACAGTGCGAGTCTATTATTGCCCAGAAGAGGTGCACACAGGCTCCTGCAACAGTATTTTCATTTCTCGCCTCGATTATCTATCTCTGACACCTCTATAAATGTCTGCTCTGCTGCAGCGATGGAAAACCTCCCCCAGTCACTCATACATATTTATGGGGCATATGATACAGCAAAGCAGGGCTTTCACACGAACAGAGAATGATCTGTGTGATGATAAATACAACCATTAAGGCTTCTATAAATAATAGACAAAGCAGAGTACCTTTTTGAACCAAAGCTTGCTTCTAGAACTTATCCAAATGCTGCATACAATTGTAATTAAATGTTAATATTATTCCTGTAACTTTAAATCGATTCAATGTCATTTATTGCTTCAGATTGATTCAGAAATGTACATGTATATCCGCCTTTCGATTGTTCAATAATATACAATATAACTTTTTCAGTCAAAAAAGTTGAAAATGATAAGCTTTTTCTATTTAATTTCAAGAGCATACTATAGTTAAACATTAAATGTATTTAGTGATTAATTTCATCCAAAGTGCCTTTGAAGATTAGATATGTTTAGCATGTGTGACCCCAGAGAGAGTAATGACAAGTGTCACGGCTCTGATATGATGAGCTGATTTTCTCATATGATTTTTATTACAGTACATTGTATTTCCCAACTCCTTTATCATATTAGATATAGCACCAATGTATT
>CALSCE010010630.1:3042596-3086568 GCA_943593645.1 Bovichtus variegatus
CACACACACACACACACACACACACACACACACACACACACACACACGTGAACATTATAAGCAGTGAACAGTGCTGCTCAAATGATGTTCACAGCTGGATCTCATCATATTCATAAAACACAGCATATAGAATTGCTTTCAGTTCTAGTTATTACTACATTATGTTCTGTAAAGAAAGAGATCATGCCAATAAAAATTTACTGCAATAGGATTTGCAGGCATCATTTCTCCACTTTGTACTCAGTTGATTCATAATATTTAAGGCCTACAAAAGGAAGCTAAGCTGCGAGCTGTGCCCCTGCACTGTCCTCATCAATCCCTGTCCTCCACTCGGCCTCTCTTGCCTTCAGCGACATGCTTGCCATCACTTTCCATCCATCGCACATCACCACAGATGACTTTGCAGAGGTCAGCAAAGATGAAGAGGTCACATTCAAGGACAGAAGTCGTGCTGAGGAATGGTTTCTGACACAGCTGGCTCGGTCACGTTTCCCCACATGCCTCAGGGAACATACTGTAGATAAACATGCCGAGTTCACATCGGTGGCATCACAGTTGAAAATATTGCTATTGGTATTAAATATTATTATTGTTTTTATTATTGTATAGTCTTACGATCACTCTAAGCACTTTTACACTTATCAATATTTAC
This sequence comes from Bovichtus variegatus, assembly GCA_943593645.1. Taxonomy (NCBI): domain Eukaryota; kingdom Metazoa; phylum Chordata; class Actinopteri; order Perciformes; family Bovichtidae; genus Bovichtus; species Bovichtus variegatus. The sequence continues at coordinate 3,043,249 of CALSCE010010630.1, forward strand.
CCATTCACACTCACAAAGTCATACATTGATGACAGGGCTGCCATACAAGGTGCCAAACTGCACGTTATCTAATCTAATGCTCATTCACACACACACATTCACCGATGGCTATGCTTTGGGGAGTAATTTAGGGTTCAGTATCTTGCCCAAGGACACTTCAACATGCTGACTGGAGGAGGAGAGGATGTAACCACCGATTTTCCGATTAGTGGACACCACGCTCTTCTTCCTGAGCCACAGCCACCTCATTTAGGAGCAGTGGACTTTGAGACGACAGCCGCCCGCAGCATCTTCCAACCAGCAAGTCAGACCTGCCGGACCAAACACCAGTGAGGGTGGAAGAGAGGGAGGAGAGCCAAGAGGAGAGCTAAACTAACCCAGCTAGCACCTATAAGGCTATTCCCCTCCCCAGCCTGCTCCCGGCCGATGTCCGGGGGCAGGAAAATAAAAGCCAGGCTAATCCAGCAACAGCACTGTGTGGCGGGCATCGCAGGACAGAGCGCAGGACTCAGGTGAGACGAGAGGAGGTGGACTGTGTTTACATCAACGATTGGTGCTCAAAAGACAAACAAACTCATTTTTATTATCTGCCCAGATAGTTCACCATTGTTTTTGTTTCTTTACATTCCTCCTGTTGCAAATTAAAAAAATGCACTATAGGCAACTAGTACTACAGTTTTTGTTCTCTTCTGTTTTGTCATGTTTCTCGTGTGTAGCATGGACTAAGCTACAACTGCATTTCGTTGTGCAACCCTGTGTTGCATAGTGGCGATAAATGATCCTTGAATCCTCGAGATCACTGTGGGTAAAACCCTTTGAAGTAACAATCCAATGGCAAAGAAATTGGTATGGTGAGTTTTGGTGAGGGGATCCCAACCTAGTTTGGAGTCTGACCAAACTTATAATGTGATCTCAGTTTGTTCCAGAATCTTAGTCAATACATTTTCATGGAATACTGGCATTCACTGAAATTATTCTACCTTGCAAACAAACAGAGACACTCTTTAGTGTTGCAGAAGTTATTAAAGGTTCAATGTGTAGTTCAGAGTCACCTGCTCCAAAGAAATAGAGGGCAGTATTTCACCTCTACTACTGGGTCAACATGATTTAAATTCATCAATCACCAAAACCATCAATTATTAAACAAGTTAGCGGCTGTGGCGTATAGGATTCAGCCAGCAAAAACCTCAGTGGGCGGGGTCTAACCTGTGTAATGAGAGCACCACAAAGTTTGCAGTTCCCCTGGATTAGACCATATAAAATGTGGCTAAACTTGACCTAATGTCTAGCTGCTAACGTCTGGGCTGCCAACCTTTCTACGCATGGTGCAACAGCCAACCGGCAGCTGTGATGACGAGGACAGGGTGTGGTTTGTTTTTGTCACTTCTGCCACTCTGAATGTAATCCAATAAACAAACTATAAAAGAGACACGTACCAGACACAGACCATGGATGTATTATTGACAAGCCAGTCAGGCAGCTGTACTTCTTCTCCCTCTGTACTGAGGCAGACTGGAGCTACACTGACTCACTATCACCTCTAGAGGAACAAGTGGTATTACAGGCTGGACGGAGCAGCTAGCTGTTAGCATGCTAACTTCAAGAGATATCTCTGCAACACAACACAAAGATGTCTTTGACATAACGTCACCACTGTTACCTCTTCACACTCTGTTCATAATGTTAGTTCATTGTTTTAATGTTTTAAGTTTAAATTCTGCCATATCTTACACATTGAACCTTTAAAGCTAATCAATATTTTCATATTACCAATGGGACAAATGACTTTATAAATAGTGATAAACCCAGAAAAAGCTCTGTAAAGCCGCTTATGGTCTTTTAGCTCATTGTTTTGGCTTTATGTCCCACAACTTTGCTTATTTTGTTTCAAAGCTTTAGTTGACAGTGTAAGAGATAGACGCAGGAAAGAGAGGGGATGACATGTAGCAAAGGGCCCTGGGTCAGACTCGAACACAAGCTGCTGCTGTAAAGACTCAGCCTGAATCTCTAAAACCCAACTTTATTTTAGGGAAGAATGGCAAGGATAAAATACCAAAAATGAATCAGGTATGGCTCCTCCATCATTTCTGGTCAAATTTGAAAGTTAAGAAGCTTGGGAATATGAATTACATTACAGGTCATTTAGCAGATGCTCTTCTTCTAACTACAGGGACCCCTGGAGCAACTCAGGGTTCAGTGCCTTGCTCAGGGGCTCAATGGTGGCAACCTCGAATTGAACTCACAACCTTCTAGTGTTTGATTTAAAAGCCTGACCACTAGACTACCACAACAAATCCATTGCAAACTGATCTATATCTATATCTATATATGTAGATATAGATCTAGATTACATTATCATCGCCTAGTATGTAATCTAAGGCAATATCACAACTATAATCAAGATTCCATGGATCTAAATGTAATATCCTCTTTTACTACAACCGGGCTGTAAAAGAAAGAAAATACAATAAAGTAACACATTTTTGATACAATTAAAAAAGATGTACTCAGGCTGTATTTATAACATAAATAAATAATAACATCTATCAAAAATATTAAAATAGTTATTAACAAAATGAATATTGGTCAATATTCATATATGACTAAAGAGCTCCATGCTATACAATCAGATAAATCGATAATGCCTGGCTCAACAGAGCTGTATGAAATATCCCAGGAAGTCCACCGGAGGGCCACGAACAACCAGAGCTTCCCCTCTCTGATTTCCCAGTATGCCCAATTTCATTGTAGAAGTGTAAATAATTTAAATCTGCCGGGTTTTTTTTGCAAAAATAGCATATGCTTTGGTGAAATATTTTGGCAAGAACATAGATTTATGTCAGTATGACTGTAGAATGTGAAGCTTGATGCTTTGTTTGCCTGTTAACAGCAGGGATGGAGATCTGGCAACACAGCGTTAACGTTAGTCAAACTGTGTCAACATTTTTATCTAACATCAACCAATGTTCGCAAACGCCCCAGGTAACTACTTTTCATAATGTCTTTTAGACGTATAAATATTTAATGTTAGCTAAATAATATATAAATACATTATTACCATTACCATTTAGGAGAGAGGAAGTGTATACCATTTAATCCCATCTGACCATCTGTATTTACAGAGCTGATTTTAATAGAGACCAATGTACTGTACCCATTCAAGGGGCCTTCAGGTGCATTGGAAAGCTTGGAATTTTCTAGTTTCCAGCGGCGCCAAACATGTTATTGTAGACTGACAAGAGAATTATCATGGATCTTTTGAAGACGACTTGCTCTTATATTTCCCGACAGTTATATTTGTACAACATTGTTAAAATACTTTGTAATAAGACACAGTTTGAGAAACAAACAGTTGGTTTACAGATTATGAAAGCAGAAGACGCCATATCTTCTATAAATAGAACATCTTTTTTTGTAACTACATGACAGACTGTCACCCTGTACTGGGTGCTCTCGGGCTCTTTTATGCGTTCTACCTGGTGAGCTATCAGGGCGCTACCTGCCCTATCTGCTCAGAAGCCGACAGACACAGTTAGAGACTAGCTGGTGAACATAGTGGAGCATTTAGCAGCTAAAGAGACAGACATTTTCCAGAAAAAGGAGAGTGAATATTGGACTTACATTCATCAGGTGGACAACTATTATTATTTTTTTAAAACACTTTATTTATATACTTTTCATCTTTACAAAGAGTTCACAAATAAAGTGCTAATGTGCAAAATAAATCCATTTAAAAATAATATAAATACAACATTTTAAATGATCCAATAAAAACTTGTCCAAAGTGCAATTCATCAGTATCAATAAAACAAACAATCAGTCACGCTACTGCTGATGTCCAGCCTGGCTCTGTGAATTAGCAGCTCTTTCAACAACCAGTGCAGAGAGTCAGACTTTGGACACCTTTTATCGTTTAAAAGGGCCCAAGACTTAAAAACACGCCTTATAAAACGGAGGCAGCTCACTTAACTTTAAAAATGTAGAATCAGTTAAAAACAGAGCAGCATCCAGCCCCAGGTTACTCACGCGTCTGAGAATGCAGCTGGCCACATCTGTCTACACCAAATCAGCTGGGCCTGTAAGATATTTTTGTAAAAACAAGTCTAAAAGTGGCTGTTCGGCTGGCCAGGTGGACGAGGCCCTGTCCCCCCTCCTCTCTGGATAAAAACAGCACCCCTTGTGGCACCCAGTGTAGACCATCCCAAAACAAATCCACCATTTCTCTCTGTATCTGGGCTAAAAGGCCTGAGGGAGGGCCTAGCTATGAAACCAGCGCTGAAGCCAAACTTCTCCATAACTTTCCAGAAGAAGTTGTGCTCAACGTGGTCAAACATCGGCATGGAACCATAGGCCGGACTCTCGTTAAAAACATCTAAAAGATCTGTTCCTAAGATGTCCCAGAAGGCTTTAAAACGGAGGAAAAAAAAACTCACAGCTCGCCTTCTGATCTGGCTTGTCCGTTCTTTTTCTCCAGGCTGAAGAAGAAGCTAGAGGGAGCATCCATCAATATATCATATATACAATATATCATCATATATCAATATATCCTCGATCTTCTGTGGACTCACTCATTTGCTCTAGTTCCACTATATCACTCTTCATGATGTCTCGTGTGACATTGAGAGTGTGCTGTTGACAAATAACTTTTTTTATCTCAGTCTTATCAAGGTCCCACCACTGCCTAAGACTGCTTAAATCACCCTGCCTCTGTCTAAAAACATTCCAGAAATAAATAAGAACCTCCCTGAACTTTTTATTGAATGTTAAATGTACTGAATTAAAATGCCTATATGCACTTCTTGGCAAAACATTTCTACCAGCAGGTATGATACTGCACATTTTAAAAGTATTAAAGTGATTGTGGAAATCTCCTGTCCACAGCCAGGTAAAAATGACAGAAGGAGAGGAGGGATGGGAAAATAAACAGTTTATTTGAAAACGCTAAGCCTTTTCAGGCCACTTGAAACAAGACTTCTCAGTGCTGGGTCGGGCCTAGGAATTTGGGTGTGTTCAGGGTAGTATGGCTGTAAGCCGCTCTCATCGACCTTCCAGGACTGCAAGAGAACCAGAACCAGGTTACCAGCATACTTATATTGTGTTGGATCTGTCTGATCCCCAGCTGAGCCACTCCCGCAGGGGAATACACTTAGTTAAATTAACACCCATAACTAAAAAAAGAATAGAGAGACAGAGAGAGAGAGGGAGAGACAGAGAGAGAGAGAGAGAGAGAGAGAGAGAGACACACACACACACATTTTAAAAGACATTTGAGGTAGCAGCCATTTCCATTTGGAAATCCTTCCCTCAATCTTTTCTGTGACATTCTCCCAGTTCCTCTGGACCACGTTCTCCTTCCCTAAAAACACACCAAGATATTTAAAACCATCTCTTTTCCAGGTAAGGCTCTGGGGAAGAACTGGGAGACCGCCACACCACTCACTGAGAGCGAGGGCTTCACTTTTCTTCTTGATCTTAGCTATGAAACCAGGGCTGAAGCCAAACTTCTCCATCACTTTCCAGAGGAAGTTGTGCTCAACGCGGTCAAAAGCCTTTTCCTGATCTAGAGAAATCAGACCAGTATTAATGCCCAATGAGCTGGAGACTTCCAAAACGTCCCGGCTTAGGTAGACATTGTCTACCATGGACCTGCTGGGCACACAATAGTTCTGGTCCCGGTGGATGACCTGCTCCATAGCCCTCCCCAGCCTGGTGGCCAGGGCCTTGGACAGAAGCTTGTAATCCACACACAGCAAAGACACAGGTCTGCAGGTTTCCCTTCTTAGGCAGAAGTGTGATTACCGCTCTGCGGCAGGACATCGGCATGGAACCAGAGACCAGACTTTCATTAAAAACATCTAAAAGATAATTTGCTAAAATATCATATATGTTTCCTCAGAGACCTGTGGTAGTCCACCTAAAAAACACTTGAGCAGGGTTTCATCCTCCACGTACTCACTGGAGTAGAGGGAGGAATAAAAATTCACAGCTCGCGCTCTGATCTGGCTTGGTTCCGTTATTTGTTTGTCGTTATATCTTTCATAGATCTGGTGATGTCTTGTGTGATATTGAGGGTGTGCTGCTGACAAGCATTTTTATCTCAGTCTTACCATGGTGCCACCACTGCCTAAGACTGCTAAAATCACCCTGCCTCTGTCTAAAAACACTCCAGAAATAAATAAAGACCTCTCAAAAATTTTTATCAAAAGGTTAAAACTGAGTTAAAATGCCAATATGCGCTTTTTGGCAAAATGTTTCTAATAAAAACATTACATAAAAGCAAGGAGTGATCTGTAAAACCAGCCGGTATAATGCTGCACATTTAAAAAATATTAAAATGATGTTTAAAACAATAAATACGGTCTAACCTGGCTGAGGAAATCCTATTCTCTCTCATGTGACAGAAAGTGTGCTTAAAGGGTTCAAAAGGTCTGCGAGAGTCATTTAAGGGGTTAAATATTAATATATATTATTTTTATAGTGGACATTTTTGGGGATTTCTTACGGAAATCTGACACTGCATTAAAAATCAAAGTGCATTAAAATCAATTTTGTTACCAATGTTTCAGGTTTGTTTTGTTTTCTAGAGGACAAGCAAGACTAGCAAAGTTGAGAACTTTTTAAGTCCACCAAGGCCAGCTGATGAAGCATTTATTCTTTTCTCTGACAATGACACCAATGGGGACAGACTTGATTGTTGGCTACACACTGTGTGTAGCCCATGTGTCCTGTCTAGTGTCTGCATGCATCCTCCTCCACACATCCACCAGGCCATGAGAGTGGACCAGCTGCCTCAGAGCATTCTAGGATGCTGGATGCGGCTCTGCGTGGTTGTGATCTAAAGATGCATTTTCTGTACAGTTAAAATCCCCCCGAAGAATAAAAAAATCCTCCGAGGCACAGCCATTTAAAACATCATTAACTTTTTGTAAAAACAGCTTCCTCTCTGCACCGATTGTTGGGGCATACACATTTATAAAAACAGCAGTAAAAAGGTCAAACCGTGCTTTCACTAAAAGCAACCTCCCCTCGATAAAATGCTCGACCTCCAGTGAGACTGGAGTAAAAGACTTGGAGAAGAGGAAGCCCACTCCTCCACTAAGAGAAGTGTTGTGACTTAAAATGACTTCCCCTTCCCATTCTCTCCTCCAGTCTGTCTCATTAAAACTGTCGCTGTGCGTTTCTTGTAAAACAAAGTACCGTAATTTCTGGACTATTCAGCGCATCTGAATATAAGCCGCACCCACTGAATTATTAAAAAATATGTATTTTGTACATAAATAAGCCACACATGTCTATAAGCCGCAGGTGCCTACCGGTACATTGAAACAAATGAACTTTACACGGCTTGGAACAAAAATAAATAGGCCTTTAAACACATCAACTTGAAAGCTGCATCACATGCCTATCTCCGTGTCTTTGCCATGATGAGGGTGACAACATGACAAAATGACTACCGTAATCAGAATCGTGACCATTCATAATGTCCGCTGTTTAAAATGTCCGCTGTTCATAATGTCCGCTGCTGAAGACATTCCAAGAACTAATAATGCAATTGAAGGTTGGCATAATGTTTTTAGAGGTTCATTTGGTACACTGAATGAAACACCGAGAAATTTCGTAAAAAAGTTAATTACCGTAATGAATGGGAAGTTTGAGCGCGCTCGATTTACGTCACATTATGCGACGGTGCTCAGTTTTTTGGCGACATGAAGCTTGTGAAAGCGGGAAAAATCCATAAATTAGCCGCGTCATTGTATAAACCGCGAGGTTCAAAGTGTGGGAAAAAAGTAGCGGCTTATAGTCCGGAAATTACGGTACATCAACATGCTTCATTCTGGCAGTTTCATAGATTTGTGCTCTTTTTTAAAAAACTCTTGCATTTAAAACACCCACTCTACAACTATCCATAACAAAATGTGTTAAAAGCAAAAATAAAAACAAATAAATTAGTTAAAACACACATCATCAACGTTCATTTGTTTTTTACTTTTAACACAAGTTTTTCTAAAAACCTCTTGGTCAGTGAGGCCAGACTCCTCTCTTTGGCTCATCTGGAGTCTTGCTGAGGTATTAAAAACCATCACTGTTGTCTGAAGACTCTTCCTCACTGACACTTGTCTGTCTGCTCCTGCTTTCTTGCAGTCTGTCCTTCATCCCCAATTTTGAAGTTTTTTTGCTTCATTCGTTTCTTTTTTTTTGTCCTCCTTCTGCGTTTTGTAGCAGGTTTTTTTTTTTTTTCCGCCTCTTCCTCCTCCATCTTGGCTTCCTCGACCCTGTTCACCCCAAGTCCTATATTCGACTATATGATTTAAATTAATTTCACTGTTTTCTGTCTCCGTCTGTTCTTTCCTGTCTTGTATTTCACTGTCATCTGTTTTATATCTGCTCCATATAATTTTCACCTGTTTCTTTGCCTTTTTCACCCCCAACTTTACTTTCTCCTGCCTTTCCCACTTTCTTTTACATTACTATTACTACACCACACGCCCTGTAAAATATCACCACATATCTCATGCTCCAGGTCGGACACGACAGTGGCACTGTTCATCCGCGCCAGTGACTCTACACTGCCGTGTCCGACCTTATCCCCCACAGCAACAGAGGTTTCCTTTCGCTTGTCATTAAAGCACGGACACCTTAGCATGGACTGCAAACTTTGAAGAAAGTTGCTGCTGTTACACAGGTGAGGCCCACTGCTCCACCTGGGGCTTGTGCTTGCTAAACTCAAGTTGCTTAAGCCGCTGACTGGGTCAGCCGCTCAGTCTGCCGAGAGCGAAGATGAGACGACTTTGCTGGTTGTTTTTCTCGTTTCTGCCTCTTTGGATTTTGTCCTATAAGCAAACTAACGTAACGTTACACTCGCACACAGAGAAACGGTGAAACTGTACATGCTGAAATGGTATTAATTATTAAGTATTTTATTTTTAGGTGACACTGCAGATTGTTACATTAGTCTGTTTTATTAAAAAACAAAGTATAGTTTTTCCTAGATCAGTTCTGGTCGGGGGCTCCTCCTGGACCAGCAACTCACTGGAGCAGGTTAAGTCTGGGCCAGAATAACATAGCTAGAAGCGCTATATAGATAAAAGTACCACTGATTAGTATGTCTGTCAGACAGACAAAGCCACCAACTTTATATTCATATGCTGTTTCCCCATAGTATCATCAGGGAAAGCCTGGTTAATAGTACGTTTGTGAATAAGGATAGTATTAGTCTTATGGTTTCTTTGCATGCTGATGTATTACCTCTTTATTACACATTTACAGTGGTGTCTGCTCTAATTAGCCGGCTCAATCAGCTTTATTGTGAAAATGTGACTTTTTTTAGATACTTTCTATCCAAGTTGTTGCAATACCATCTGGTTACCAAAAGAGGCAGATGAGATCAAAGATTAATAAGAAATCTTAAAATGAAATACTGGTTTTAATCACCAGCAGTTGAGTTGACTGATGAGCAAGTACAAATTGAAATGCAGAGTGAGACATTTAATTTCAGCACAGGGCTGCTGTAAATGGATTGGCCTCCATGAGAAAGCGAGGCATCATTACAGAACAACTGGAACGCTCACTTCACGGCTGGGCGAGGAAGTACTTGATTCATAGCCTCGCCGCCTGCTTTTCCCTTCAGGGGACGGCAGCTTGAGTCACATTGCCATCATGTCTCCTTACGCCTCCCTTTCTTCCCTCCGTCCTTCTATCCTTATGCAGAGGGACGGACTGAAAATGGGAGCAGGCAAAGCAGGCTTTGTATTAAAACTACAAAGTGCTGATTATAATTCAGCAGCCCTGTCCCTCTGTTCATCCCGGGGCCCTGTTCTGTTTGAAAGCTGGAAATAAACATGAGGGGGGTCTCACTCCGTTGTTCATTAGCCAGACCAACCCCAGGTCACCCAGGACTGCTCCCTGGCCCCCAGACCACTGCCTGTAATTGAGGGCTGACATGGATAAATAAATGATAGGAGTGAGGAGGGGGGTCGGGAAGAGAAGGAGTGGGTGACAGAATGGGTAATGGGTAATGAGGGTGCCCTCGCTGTCCTCCTCACCTGCGTGAACAACCTCAGTACTGCTGTAGACTCTCTGAGCAGCTTAGACGTTCATCAGCCATTACTGCACATTACTGCGACCTCTGAGTCACCACAGAGACTGTGAGACACTCTCTCTCTCTCTCTGTAACTGGCTCAGTCTTGATTCAGTTTTAAGTTGAACTGCGTATGATGGACAGGAGGCTAAAATCCATTTTTTGTCTTGAAATTCATTGTCTTGTTTTGTACGTCTCTCATTAACAAGCAAAGTTTCACAGCATAAAAGAGAATAACAGATGCAATGACGTGAATACGTGTGCCTCTACAGGAACAGCATGTACTTTTCAGCTCAGACCCAGCACACTACAAAAGATGGCTAGCTAGTTAACTTTCCAAGCACTAACATATGTTATATGGCAGGCATTTTCAAAGACTGAGACTATGCCATAGATGTGCAGTAATCACTGGATTACATAAAACATAGAGTAGCCCACACGTGTACAGCAACACCTGACACGTGTCAGACGAGTGACACTGAGGAGTTAGTTTTCTAATGAGTTATTATGTAAACCTTTCTTCATCACACATTTTTTAATGTTTCTTTTTTTATTTCTGGTTGTTCTTCTTCACACACACTGGTTTACTGAAGGAAAGCTATCTCTGCTGTAGCTGTAAATAACCTTTGGTAACTGCTCTTCGCTTTGTTTATTCAGTAGGGTATTGTGTTTTTTTTAACTTGCTAACAAGGTACATTATTCTCTTGCTGTTGTCTGAAGCAGCCTTATTATCAGTTTGGCACATTTTTACCCCAGGTTATTCTCATTTCTAGAATAGCTGATCTCTGAGATTCTTTTGTGCCCATTGGATTATGTGTTGTGCATAAGTAGTTTCACAAAGCAGTGTTTGTAAGTGTTTTTTTTTTAATGTTGAGTTCCTTCTAACTTCTGCATTTAAACTCTTTCCACTCTGACTTTCTTCATGCTGAAGGCTAGCTTGGCTATGTGCTTTTATTTTCATCTCTATTGAAAAGCACATCACTCAATGGCTTGACAGCATTCATATGTGTACATACATAGCTGTTTGGAAGAGATGAGCATTCTTCTCACCTTTCAGTACAATAGCCTGTCAAACAGCTCTAGGACAAGGTTTGAGATAACAGCTCAGCAGTGAGTCTGTGACAAAGCTGTGTCCATGGGAGTGAGACCAGCTGGATGGTTCTGCTGCGGCACAGCGCCATCTCAATGACAAATCATCGATCATCCTCCATCTCCAGCTGAGGGTCCGCTCGTGGAAGACAGGGTCAAGCACGAAGACGGGTTTAGCCAAGACCCATCAAGAGCTGACAGAACCCACCATGTCGTGCATGTCAAAGGACTGCCGTGTAGAATCAAGGGTAGCCATAGTCCTTCTTGGTTACCCTCTTCCTTTTTGAAAAGAAACACTGGGGGGTTTCTCACCCCGAGAAGATGTTCATATCTGATCTTGATTTCTTCTGGACCTAAACAAGCGTTACATACTAGTGTCTGTCTTTTATATGGAAATAAAAGACATGCATCGCCTTCTTTGATGCTCAAATCTCTTAAAGCTAAATTCACTATGGATATGGATTTTTCCGTTGCTGTTTTGCAGGGACATTATGGCATAAACAAGGACAGTGTTGACAACATAATTTATACACAGCATGCAATGGTGTCCACTACAGTTAATAAATTCTCAGAAGTGTTTTGATAATACAAGTATTGTCTCCATCCTAATGACGTCCTCACACTCGTGTTCATATTCAATTCAGCCTGTTTTGGTTAAGATACAGATATACTTTAAGTAGAGGAGCATTTTTAGCTTCACTCCTACAGCTGCAGCTACACACAGTGTGTAGCCAACAATCAAGTCTGTCCCCATTGGTGTCATTGTCAGAGAAAAGAATAAATGCTTCATCAGCTGGCCTTGGTGGACTTAAAAAGTTCTCAACTTTGCTAGTCTTGCTTGTCCTCTAGAAAACAAAACAAACCTGAAACATTGGTAACAAAATTGATTTTAATGCACTTTGATTTTTAATGCAGTGTCAGATTTCCGTAAGAAATCCCCAAAAATGTCCACTATAAAAATAATATATATTAATATTTAACCCCTTAAATGACTCTCGCAGACCTTTTGAACCCTTTAAGCACACTTTCTGTAAGTCTGCAGACTATGCCTGAAGGAATTAGCCACATCCTATAGCACACACACACACACACACACACACACACACACACACACACACACACACACCTCAATAGCCTATACTGTAACTCATATACAGAAATGTACTGCACCTAGGAGGTATACTATATTATATTCCTTTGAGTTTGAAGGCCTGGTGTGTGTCTGATTTTGAGGGTGCCCTGATTTAGCTTTGGAATACTGCAGGTGGATGTGTGCAGCTGGAAAGACATTGTGCCTCAATTAAAGTAACCACGACATGTAGCATTTAGAAGAACTGCAGAATGTGTGGTCTCCATTCATTTAGTACTAATGCAAGAACCTCTTGTACAATCACATTTGTGTCACGGAAAAGTGAATTTGTTTTGGTACAAATAAAATGTACGAGTGGTTCTGAACTGTTGTTTCCAATGATAGTACAGCATTTCTGTAATGGTTTGTTATTTGCTTAATACAACAGTTACAGCTAAATTTGTTATGTTTTTGGATGCTGATGTCTGACAGCGGGACTTGGCGTAAGGTGCAATGAGAAATTGTTTGTGAATGAAACTTGCTCACATATAACAGGTAGTCTTAGTTGACAATTACTGACGTTGATGAACATGAACAAGTGGTATTCATCAGGCTGAAAAAAGTGAAAGTTTGTCCAGTTAAAAGAGTTTGGAAAACTCATACGAAAAGAACCCACGGAAGAAAGTAAGAGAGGTTTAGGATAAGAATACGAAAACAGTCTTACCTGAGGCCCATTTCATTGTCACATCAGCAAATATGGCATTATATCTATTTAAGGTAACTTGGCAATAGAACAGAAGGAGTGTAACTGTAATTTGCTGCTGTTGACAATGTGGGAGCAATAAAGTGTTTGTCATCTCGTTTCAGACTACGGAGCCTCTGTGTTATTATTTTATTATCTTCATAAGCATAGACACTGTAACGGTACGACCAGTACCCAGGAAGAGAGGGACTCAAGAGCACGACTCAGAGACAGAACGATGATGATAGTAATGTACTTTACTGAGTAAAGTAGACAAACAAACATGCAGGGGGAATCCAAAAGCAGAGTCGGGTCACAGAAACTAGGTCGATGCACAGATAGGTCCTCAGCGTAGCAGAACAACAGGAAAGGAGCAGGCGAAATCAGAGTCAGGTCACGGAAACCCTGGGTCCCTGGGTGGCAGGAGAGTTGTGAGCTATGAGCCCATAGCAGGACGTCGGATCGGAGGGCTTGGGGCACGAACAGCCGATTAGGCGGGCAGGTGCTAGGACCAGGCAGCCTTGACCCTCTCCTCTATCTCCCAGGTGAGTGGAGCGATCAATGAGGAAACCGGGAGGATGTCTCAGGAACGCTGGTGACTCCCCCCCCCCCCCCCCCAAACTGACGAGACAAGGAGTGCCGTTGACGTTCCGGGAACCAGGGCGGTAATAGAGAGAAGTTAAAGTGAGTGAAGAACAGACTCCATCTGGCTCGGTGGGAGTTTAATCTTCTGGTCGACCAGATATATTCCAAGTTCTTATGGTCAGTCCATACCAGACCTTGGTCCCTTCAAGCCAGTGACGTCACTCCTCTAACGCCAGTTTGAGCACCAGCAGTTCCCGGTTCCCCACGTCATAATTCCTCTCTGCCGGGGTCAGCCGTCTGGAGAAGTAGGCACAGGGGTGAAGTTTCTGATCGTGAGCAGACCGCTGGGAAAGAATGGCTCCCGCCCCTATATCAGAGGCGTCGACCTCCATGACAAATTGTCCATCTGGGTCAGGTACTTGAAGAATGGGGGCGGAGGTGAGTCGGACTTTAAGTTCCTGAAACGCCTCCATCACCGAGGACGACCACCGGAACAAGACCTTTGAGGAGGTCAAAGCAGTTAGTGGGGCAGCCATCGGGCTATAGCCCCGGATGAATCTCCGGTAGAAGTTGGCGAACCCCAGGAAACGTTGCAGCTGTTGGCGAGAGTCCGGAATGGCCCATGAAGTGACTGCGGTCACCTTGGCAGGGTCCATTTGTACACTCCCCTGTCCCACAATATAACCCAGGAAGGAGACAGAGGAAGTGTGAAACTTGCATTTCTCCGTCTTAACAAACAGAGAATTCTCTTGGAGGCGCTGGAGGACCGCCTGCACATGATGAACGTGTTCCGTGTGGTTCTTGGAAAAAATTTGAATCTGCGGGTGAAGAGGAGGGATGGATAATCCATGCTGCCAGAGAGTCGGTAATATACGCCTCCATGGCCCCTCTCTCCGGCACGGACAGGGAGTACAGGCGTCCCTTGGGAGGGGACGAGCCGGGGTGCAGGTCAATGGCGCAGTCGTATGGTCGGTGAGGAGGCAGGGATGTCGCCTTGGCCTTACTGAACACTTCCTGAAAGTCCTGGTATTCAGTGGGCACGCCTGCCAGATCCGACGCCTGGCAGGAATCAGCAGAGCGTTGAGGAGCGGCGGCCTGCTTCAGACAAACCTGACGACAGAAGGGACTCCCCCCCATGATGGCCCCTGTCGTCCAGTCAATATTGGGGTTGTGGCGGCGAAGCCAGGGGTATCCCAGGATCAGGGGAATCTGGGGGAGACCGTAGAATGTGGAACTGAATGGTCTCGTGGTGGTTTCCGGACATGAGCACGTGAACGGGTAAAGTCTGATGAGTGACGGTATCTAGGAGATAACCATCCAGGGCGCTGGCAGGAACGGGGCAGAGCAGAGGAATCTGTTTAATGCCCAGCTGTAGGGCCAGGTCCTCATCAATGAGGCTGACGTCGGACCCAGAGTCAATGAAGACCGCTAGGGCCTCTGTGTTCCCAGGTAGTAGCAGCCGGACGTGGCTCAGTGGTCTTAAAGTGCGGGTCTTCTACTGGTGAGCCCTGCCTTTTACTGGACAGTGGGATATGAAATGGCCTGCCTGGCCGCAGTAAAGACACAGATTACCACGACGGCGGTGTTCGCGCTCCTCTGAGGTGAGACTGGTTCGGCCCACCTGCATGGGTTCGGGACCCCCTGGAGGTGGCTCTGCCGAGCCGCGATAACAGCTGAACGAACCTGGAAACCGGGGAGGGAAGGAAATTCTCGTCTCCTCCCAGTCGTCTCTCTCGTCTCCTCGTCTGGATGTGCTGGTCCAACCGGGAAGTAAGTTCAATTAATGAACTCTGGTATGAAAATCAATGGCGTAATCAACAACAGTGCCGTTGCCTTGGCTCAAACCTAACAGTACTCCGGTGGTGTCTAGGCCCAACAAAACTGGTCCGAACACTTTCCGCAATTCTGTGGAAAATGCTCAAAACGACAAGCAAGCAGGGTGTCTGCTGCTCCCACTCAGCGGTTCCCGGGCTCTACCAGTCAGATAGTTAATAGTGTAAGCTACCTTAGCTCCCTCAGAGGCGAAGGACGACAGCTGCAGTGCGAACAAGATGGAACAATTTGTGAGAAAGGGATTACAGCCTTCTGGATCACCGCCGTAGCGCTCTGGAGTTCCTACCCGGGGCTCTGGTGCCAATCCAGGCAGCATGTGGGTAGAGGAGATTGGTGGCAAAAGCACGGAAGGCGGCTCCGGAGCTGCTCGCTGAGCCAAGGTTGCTGTCATCTGCTACAACTGTGAGGCTACATAGGCAAATGCCTGCTCCTGAGAAGCAGCAGCCTGGCGTGCTTCGGTAGCCGAGGTGGCTATCGTTGCCTCGTGCATCCGGAGGGCTCCCCCAACCGTCTCGAGACGAGCCTCTGGTGTCGCCGGGGTGCGCTGGGTCCATAAGAAGAAAGAAGAAGAAAAAACGCTGGAGAGACTTGCATGACACAAATTTAAATAGGTGTTTGATTGGGAATTGGCTGCAGCCTGAGCCCAAGGTGAGGTGACAAGGTAGGAGTGGCTGGCAGGTGAGGTGAGGAGGAGCAGAACTGTGACACATACATACACACACACACGGACACACGCGCACACACACACACACACACGGACGCACGCGCGCGTGCACGCACACACACACACACACACACACACACACACATACACACACACACACACAGACACAGACACATTCCGGAGTCAAACAGAAAGTGGATTTGAGTTGTGGTGACAGAGAGAGACTTGCATGAAATTCACCTTGGGGCTCCAACCTTTCTTCACAAAGGTAAAATATAGCTAATTAATTAATTTAGTCTAATCACAAACTTTGTTGCAGTGTGGGCCTTGATGTGAGCTACTGGAAGTGGAACGTGAGAGAACCTTTTTGGTGGGGACTCTCATTTCTTTTGCTGCAACTTGACTCTGGCAGCCTGTCGAAGATCGTCTTAAATAATAGAAAAATGACTGTCAGTGTCAACATTGTATAACAGTCAATTAACACCATTATCTTTTACCCCCAAATGAAATGACTGTGGGCGACAGCAGCAAAGCTGGAAGTGGTGACCATCTTATGTTAGAGAAATGAACCCCTCAGGGAAGAGAAATCAAGGTTTCATTGCAGCTTAATTTAAGACATTGAATGTTTTTTTTCCTCAAATCAATCTTTTCTTGTCACTTACAAAGCCTAAAGAATGGACACTTGACGGTCATAATTACTGTAATAAAGCTCATGTTATTGTTAATAAAAAACAAAGATGTCAGACTGTATTGATGTTGACAACTGTCACTGTCTAACGTTCAACACTTGAAAGGGATGTTTGTTAAAAAAAGGGATATATATATATATTTATATATAACATATACGTATATTTATATATATTGTGTTAGAGGACAATATACATAGAACAATGGTAGAGAAATATTCACAGTGTTTAACTTCACCCAAATTAATTAATATCTTTGGCTCTGCGTAATGTCATAGGGAGTTAAATGACAGACAAGATGATAGATATCACAAATATTTAGCATACAAGAGCTGCTGAGTGGAGTGATAATACCAACATCTGTAGCTCCATGAAGATTTTGGCTTGTCTGGCTGACATCTCTCAATGGATGGCTGTACACCACTTGAAACTCAACCTTGACAAGACCGAACTGCTCTTCCTTCCGGGGAAGTACTCAGCCATCCAATACCTTACCATCAACATCGGCACCTCGATTGTTTCCCCGACTCGGACCGCAAAGAATCTGGGTATGACACTGGACGACCAACTGTCCTTCTCCACCAGCATCACTGCAACAGCCCGCTCCTGCAGATACACTCTCTACACCATCAGGAGGATTCGTCCTCTTCTGACTCAGAAGGCAACACAGGTTCTGGTCCAGGCCCTCGTTATCTCACGTCTCGACTACTGCAATTCCCTCCTGGCTGGACTCCCTACATGAGCCACCCAACCTCTACAGCTCATCCAGAATGCAGCAGCTCGACTGGTCTTTAACCTCCCCCAGTTCTCCCACACTACACCTTTCCTCCTCCCTTCACTGGTGACCAGTGGCTGCCCCAATCTGCTTCAAGACTCTGGTGCTGGCCTACCGTGCAGTGAATGGATCAGGTCCTTCCTACATCAGGCCATGGTCAAACCACACACCCCAGCTTGCTCACTTCACTCTGCATCGGCCAATCAGCTCACTGCGAGCGGGACCCAGAGACCCCTCAAACAACAATCATCTGTTTCCTGGCCAATAAATGGTGGAGTGAGCTCCACATTGATGTCAGGTCAGCTGAAAGTCTTCACACCTTCCATCGCAGACTGAAAACCCAGCTGTTTCGACTGCACTTCGGTCAATAGAAAAATAAATAAAAAAAAGGAATTTGTACTCTTGCACTTGGTTGGCTTATTTGAAGCTATTGGTTGTCTTTGTTGCTCTTACTTTGGTTTGGCTTAATTTAAGCTATTGTTCTACACTTGTATGATTACACCTATTTGAAGCTGATGTACTCGCAAGATTCTCGCTGTTTAGAGTCGTATCCTCATGATTTTTTGCACTTATTGTAAGTCGCTTTGGACAAAAGTGTCAGCTAAATTAACTGTAATGTAATGTAATAACACTCTTAAAGAATGATGCTGGTGATTGTTCTTGGTGTCAACAAATCTAATTTGTAGTGCCAAACCAACAACGTATCCTGCTAATATTGTGTGTGAATCCAAAGACATGGAGCTCCATTGTTGTCCAAAAACTATTAAAACACATCAGTGAGCCACACCGTTGCACTGGGTGACATTTTACTTTATTGCCATGAACACACACACACTGTTTGTGTTGATACTACATGCATGCTAAAATAAACCAAACAAATGCACTATTTCTTCCTGTTTGAGTGGCAATTGCTATCCACATTGACATAAGTATTGGTGTTAGATTATTAAGGCAGCACTACATCTTCACTGCATGCTGGCCTGTAACTCTCACATTTTCAGGCAAATTAGAAGAACTCCAAGTGTGCAATTTTATCCCAAAGTCACTGCTTCTTCTACAGTCGACTGACCTGTGACTCCTCTTGTATCTGCACCCAGGGTAGCACAAAGCAGGGGTCTAATTCAGCTAGCTAATCAAATATGTTCCTGTTGCTCATTAGAAGCCCTCATCTGCCATGCGGTGTGCAGCTGCTAACCTTTGAGACCGGCCCTGCGGGAGGGGCGCTCTCATTTGTATACAATGCATGTCAATAATAGTGTTAAAGGGCAACCAAACAGCTCTTGGGTGGTGGTGAGTGGAGGGGTTAGAAACAAGAAGCGTCATTATCTATAAGCGCTTTCCCTCCGTGGTGCAAATGAACCTCAAAATTTACGTGTCTCAGACATTCTGTCAAGTACAGGTTAAGCACTGCAACTTCCTGTTCAGTTCTCTATGGAGCAGCAGATGAACATTTTAAAGATTTTAATTGCTCTCCATTAATTACTCATCTACCTAAAGGTTTGTTTAAATTTACACTGGGCAAACACGTTTTTGTAAAATATATACTGTGAAAAGATATACTGAGAAAACCTTTAGGTTCAGAAAACATTCTGTGGCAAAACAGGCAAATACATTTTTTAGGAACAAAATGTATGAATTATCAGTAAATACAAATACAAAAAATTAAGCAGCCAGGAATGAGTCAATTCATCTAATAGTTGCCACGACATTTGACTTACAACCACAACTGTCAACCTGCCGGTGGAGCTAAAGGTAAAGTCAGGGGATCCACCAAGGTCATTAGCATTGCATCATGGATATTTGTACCAAATTTCCTAACACTCACACACTAACATCTGATAGTTGCTGAGATATTTTTCAGTCTGGACCAGAGTTGTGGACCAACTGACATTGCCATCCCTAGAGCTGCAATGCTAGTGTGGCTAAAAATGGTCATACAATCTTGATATTGAGGTTTAAGTCTTGTTGCATATCCAAAGTTGGAACTTTAATAACAATTTTTTACATTTCCAGCTTGACAGAGAGATGGCAAAGTATCCTTTAAAGGCACGATTCAAGCAATGTTTTCTTAAATGTATGTATGGAAAAAAACAAGCACAAATTTGATATAGCTGCAACCACGGATGCACATGCAGTGTTGTGCATGATTCACACTTTACAATAGCTAGCTTAAAGTTCAGTTAAAAAAGATTAAAATTAAGTAATTTGCATGAAACTATTCACGTTCATTTCTTCAGTTTTTTTCTTTTAAACTGGTCGGTTGTTGCTCGTCAAGTTTACTTTTGAGACTTTCTAGGCGGGGGTGTCTCTGCTCCTCTGATTACACCACAGTACCTGAGCGATATTTTACTGTCACGATAGTTAACGACACTCACGTTCATTAGTTGCAAACAGATACATTTAGTTCACCGTTCACCAAAATCATGTGCACGCTCAATGAAGCACGTCCCTGCACAGCACTGTGCACATGCATCCAGGCATTCATCCATACCACAAGCAGAAAACAACAATAGAGAAAGAAACATAAAGAAATACATTTCTCAGCAGATATTTTTTATAAGTTTACATCCTGAAACTAAACTCTTATTCTGTCTGCTTCGGACAGGTAAGGGTCCTATTCCCCCTGTTTGGAACCAACCCTTCAGATCACACAAAGTAAAGACTGATGCCTGGTAACACAGCATGCAATGCTTCACTTGGTTTCTTAGATATGTAACTCTGATGTAAATTCCAAATTGTTATTGCTTGACTCGTAAACGAAAAAAACTGATGTCATTAACACGCAACTCTTTAATGCATTGCTTTCCAACAATGATTAGTAATGAATGCTCTGAAACATGTAAAAGGATAGTGCGATGTTTGACTCAGAGGGTAACTTTACTTTCACAAGTCTGTCGTCAGTACACCAGCACTGTCCTTCATCAGCTCTATCTTCTGCAGAGGTATGTCTGCGAGGCTGTGTGTTGACATTAATGTTGGTCAGTGTGAGGGAGTGACAGCACCTTATAGGAGCTGTTTAGCATAGTGATTAGTCGTTGTCAGCGCGTGGCCGCGGCTCGTCGGAAACCACCCACTCCTGAAGAATAATGGTGAACTCCTGATATGAGCAGCGCAATGTCCGCAGTCCACTCAATTTCTTCCCCTCGGGGCAGCCATAGTCTGTGATAGATTCTCAGGTCTCCACTGCTGTCTCATTACGAATTGCTCCCATGAATAGAGATGTGACACATCTGAGAAACAGTGGCCGTGCATTATGGCTCATTCACAGGACGGGGGGTTTAAATCAACCCGAAGGAACCAGGAAACAGGGACATAACTCAGCCTACATATGTGACATCCATTGGGAGGTCAGCAAGGAAGTGAAGAGGATAAAAGAGAAGCTATTGTATGTGGAGCATAGAAGTCTTTTTTGTATGCTGGATAGATCAGAATTCCTTATTCACTCTGGTGGTTAGTTGCAGCATGTAGGGGCTGGTCATCAACATGAGGGCGTTCTTCAGACTTCTGTTGCTGACATGGATAACTAAGTGAGCCTTCTATGATCAGAAAACAACCAGTTGTAAAGAATACCAACCACATAAGTCACTGCCTAAAATTCAAACTGACTCAAGCTAAAGTCAAATGATGCAATTATTAATTATTACAGCCAGCAAACAATTGCCTTCTAACTGTCTGTTGTTGGTGCTGGGAAATGTTCACTGAACAGAGGTGGATGAGAGCGGAATGTGCAATGTTTCTGAATAACCAAAATAATTATCTTTAAGACGCTTAAACACTCTGTAGAGGGGAGAGGAACTGCAGTGTCCATTAATTCTCAGCCCCTTTACATTACAAGTTATCATTTGATCCATTGTTTGATTAAGATTCTGATAAGTACAGCTTTAAAAACTATGATTGATTAAATTGATTTATGGGTATTCTTTTTATGGTAACATCCTATTTGCACAGTGACATATATATATATATAAAAAAAAGTAGTTAGCCATATTTAAAAGAGTAAAGACTAACTTATCACCCAAACTGTCCTTTGTAAACACCTATCACAGTTTATAGACTGCCTGGTTCAGATTTGAACTGCTTTAGTTATGAATGCTCAAAGTTTTCATCCAATGAGACATTATTAGTAACAATTCTGAACTTTTCAGTTTTACCAGCTAATAGAGTGGTTTAGAAAATATAAATAGTCTGTTTGTTTGTTTTCAACCTGTCTGATAGTCCGAACGCTCGTTTCCTCTCCCATTGACCATTGCTATAGTAATGTTACCATGTTTCCAGATCTTAACAGTTGTTTTGGTTAGTACAAAGATATTATAACCGATAAAAATTATGACAATAGTAAGAGGCAAGTTGTAGTTAACCGGCATTATCATTTAACATCTGAACCTTTAGGAACCATCGATGTTAAAACAGTGCATGAAGACAACATTTTACTAGTATTTAAACTCATCTCACATTTCACATCCTCATCTACCTGCTTCTAATTACCTGGACCGGCCTGCGCCATTGGGGATTACTGCTTTGAAATACTGCTTTGAAAGCGGGAACGTTTGGGTCCCAGTGAAAAACAGCAGGGAGACAGGAGACTGAATACTGATGTACATCGCAGCCCCCTTTGAAGAGAGAATATGCAGGGATGACTTGTCTCTTTGTTGCAGGTCGTTGTTAGAAACTTGGGATAGCTCATCCAGCCAAACAAGCTCAAAGGTAGATAGTGAACACCCAAGTGGACACAGTCACAATAAGTAATACGACTCACATGAGCTGACTTTGAATAGCAATAAATGTCAGCACTACAAAAGCTGGTGACACCATCAGTCTGTCTGTGCCTACTTTTGTCTCCTGTGGAGAGAGGTGGTTGCTGCAGGGAAGACAGAGATGTGTTTGCACTGAGCGTGAAAAAAGCAGTTTTATTTTTTTATGTGTTTTAGTGTTACATTAGTCAGCAACATTCTACTAAATGTCTCTTATATTTTCTTTTAATTTTAACTACAGATGCACCAAACATTCTTAACTGTACAGATATTATTTTTTCCAGGTGCACTCAATGATGAATCCCACATGATCGGAAATTGGAGGTGTGCAGATGAATGTTTATTCTTAGCATAGGTAATGATCCTAAACATTGGCCTCTAAACAGTAAGGGCAGTTGTTGTGCTGTGTGCAAATACTCTGGCACATGCCACATGCAAAAATGAAGGTACTTGTGAGCTTCACCCGCTCAGCCAGGGAAATAAAAAGAGGAAACCCAGCTCAGGGAAACCAATGTTTATTGCGCCGCAGCGTTCGTTCGTTCGTTCGCTCTCTCGATCTGTCCTGATCAGGCGTGTTCAGGGTGGTGTGGCTCTCTACTCTCCTCCTCAGGATCCAGCCTACTGCAAGAAACAGAAGCAGGTTACCAGCCTGCTTATATTGTGTGGCTGATTACCTGATTCTGACCAGCTGTCCGATCCCCAGCTGAGCCACTCCAGACACTCCCCCGCAGACGCCGCCGTGTCCCGCTGCCACAGTACTGTTAAATAATCTTAAACACAGTACATGTGATTTTCCGAATCGTCTGTACTGGTGTTGTTGCCATATAAATATAGTCCGACAAGCAGTAAGAACTAAGTTACTCTGTGAATCATGTAACTGATGATACTTTAGTTACTCAGCAGTTTTTATTTCTGATCAGTAATTCCACCTTCAGTGGTGTTGACATGGAACAGGATAAAGTCTATTCCAACATGTTGTTGCCTCATTATGGAAAGTGTCCCTGAGTGACAGTGAAGAAGTGTTACTTTGTTTTTTGTGAGGGGGGTTTAAAGAGGCAGGCACTGAACCAGAGCTCTTCAGACAGACGGTGAAGATAGTTAAGTTCAGGCCTCACTCTCTGCTGCACATTCACACCTGACTGGGAGATTGCTCAATACTACCTCAGTCCTGTACCATTGGCCACTGTGTTTGCTGTGATTGCCTGTTGAAACGTGAAGCTGTGTTTGTAAAAAATAAAGACTTTTGATAATCATTGTGATTTTTTTGTGTTACACTACTTCTATCCGTTAAATATTGCTCATAAGTCCTCATAATTGTGTTATAGTATCATACAATTGCTGATAACCTAATACACTTCATTTTACCTGAAGCTCAAAAAGTCATGCTATGGCTTCTTATTGTCATGCATGGACGTATGAAGCATTATGAATGTTGAACTTATAATACATTATGTCCAGCACTTAGATACTGAACCCCTATTTGCTCCCGATGGCATAGCCAACGGTGTGTGAGTGTGTGGTGCAGGAGGCACCTTGTATGGCAGCCTCTGCCTCTGTATGAATGTGTGTGAATGAGAGACGCCAGCCTGCATGGATCAATATGAGAGTGTATCTGAGACATGCGGCCTAGGCGTGCAGTTAGACAGTTGTGGGTTGTATACAATACAGCAGTGGTTGTTACAGGTCTGCACTGTACTGAGTGCACTTATCTGTCCTCTTCATGGAATGTCTCCTGTTTTGTTCCAAATGTAAACCCGTACTTCTCTTAATGATGCTTTTTAAGAAAACCAAAAGATTGAGACAGCAAACCGTCTTGTTCTGAAGAAACTATAGGCCACTGTTATGTATATGTTCTAAATATCAGAGGATCTCCTGGTAAACAGCTCCTGGTTTTATTGCTGCTGTGGATTTTCAAGAATAGAATTCCAGTGGTACAAACCAAATATTACGACAGTAATATAACAGTCCTTTAAACCGGAGCTAACTGTGTGTGTTTTCTGTTCTTCTTTGTTGCTAATTCATTTAACCTGATTTGCAAGGTAATCAGATATTCATTTTAGTTTATTATTCTTACTTTTATGGAATATGGCCCGCCTGGCCTTCTATTGTTGACGACATTCATATAGGATAAATTCCTATAACATGATTCATAGGACAAATAGACAGATGGTATTGGTTTTGCTCTCCAGAGAAGAGCCTATTTCCTATCCTCACATTACCAAACGGTGGATGGATGGCATATGCATTTTGTCTCCATAGCAACAGTTCACCTTAGTATTTGATTTGCGGGGATGTGATGAGTATGTAGAGAGGAAAGAGAGGTCATGGCAGGACATCCTTCAAAGAAGCATTATGAGTACCAAACAAACCATCGTAGACCTGTTTATGAACACTGAAGAGTTTAGAGCTGGCCTGTTAGTCAGAGTGCATCAATTGCTACAACCAGAAGTAATATTAAAGACATACATTAAAAAGGTAAGGAGACAAGATTAGAAACTCTGTTTCAATTTTGTTGTCATTTAAGTTGACATTACATTTTTAATTTGATGTTTATGACCAAATGCAAAACTAATGATATTCCTCACCTGTACTTTAAGTTTAGTGCTAATTAGCGAATGCTAGCAGGCCAGCATGCTAAACTAAAATGGTGCTGAGTGCAGAAGCAGCTCAGGCATGAGGGATGATGGGGGAGACAGATAAGAAACACAGATGGACTACAGAAGAAAAGACAGCAAAGGGCCGAGACAAAAACATGATTATTGTTCTTATCAACCAGATGTTATCTGCTCAGATACATACAGTGAGTCATCTCAGTAAGTAATTCCATACTTTATTTATGGTAATAAGACAAACGTGCAAAGAAGCTTAAGTCCTCTCTTTGTTTAGACAAAGAAGAGATGATGCCAAAGCTCCTATTTTATGTGAAATGACAGAGCCCACTAGGAAATATTGACAGTGGGATTCTCTGAAATAGCAATATTTATTTTTAGATGATCAAGGCATTTTGAAGTCTAGTAAATTATTTTATACTGAAGAGCAATAGCAGAGAGCCAATATAAATATGTATTCAGGATGAGAAGGTTGAGCGGGTAAAGCTCTTTTTTTTCTCCTGTATCCATCCACTCCCACTGCAACCAGACTACATTTGTCAGAAGGCCTTAATGCTTGTGCTGGAGCATCCATCATTACCAAACCTCTCCACCTGTGCAGCAGTGTTCAGGACTCTCACTACTCCAATAGCTACACTATCTTTTCACCTAAAGGCTTGCATAATCGTTTGTGCGTTCAGAAAGGTCCACTGCCTCGCATAACACAAAACCATTTCATTATATTTGATAGTGTTCATAATTAATGAAACCACTTTCCACTACTTAAATATCTGTGAGGAGCAGCCTACAGTAGACAAACATAGCAGGAATCACAAGAGGAGTGCAGGTGCAAAAATAATATGTGAATAAACATAATTCAGTGAGTGCTCCCTGGAGCAGAAAAAACAAATTCTGTGTTCAGCTTGAAGGTTCAGTCTTGACATTGGAAATAATAGTTTGATAAATACAAATTGGTAACCCTTGTTCTACGAAGACCACATCTATAGTGCATTGTGAGAGCATTCATAATGAATTAAAATGCATTCACTCATAAATACAGATACAGTAATGATTTCTGATGCACTATATAAATCAGTCATGAAACATTATATTATAATGCTTATAATGAATTACAAGTTCAAGTGTCTTATGGATGCTCTTGACTATAAACTACTGATGGGGCTTTTAATATATCATGACGACATATACTCACCGATACACACCTCAACAATCAACTGTAGTATGGATTCATATTATATTATATTACTCTATTATAGTCCATGCAGTATCATATGTCATCATTGTATTGGTTGACCTCTTACCTTTCCGCCCCCTTTTTTTAGAGGGATCGGGGTGGGGGACAGGGCATGTTTAGGAGAGATAAAAAGTCAACATCATATGCCACATAGAAATAATTTACATAATTTGCGGATGAGAGCCAGAAGATTCATTTGAGATGCAGCTCAGCACTGCTCGTCGAGTTGTGCTAGTCATAAATAGAAATAAAAATGAATGAAGGAATTAAATAATTATGACATTGCAGGAAAAAATTCTGTATATGGTTACTGCTAATGCAAACCGAACATTTCATACTGCTGCAGCTTCAAATTTAACTGGCGACACACGAGTTGATGTTTGCACTGCACCAATTTCTCAGCGACAGACTCATGCCTTGTGCAGCATAAAATCAGTTCATAATTGCTCACAGAATGATGAAGAAAGTCCAATTATTGCCTGACTTCTTTGTTAAAACAGTATTGTATTGTAAACTGTAGTATTATATAAACTGCCTTTGCTGTTACCATCAGTATACAGGGTGTCAGCCAGGACAGACATTTTAAGGATTGCCACTTAAGTAAAGCTTGCTTTATCATAACATGTCATTGTTGGTGGTAAGTAGAGTATAATGCATGTTCATGCATTTTATAGAATCTATGCTGTGTCATAAGGTTAATAAACCATGCAGAGAATTACAAGTTATACTGCATAGAATATTATAGCATACTATGAGTTCTTACTGCAGCGATAGCTCGGTAGGACATGATGTATTATAACTAGTATTATAGTTTATAATCTATGAGACACTACAACATCTAATTCATTCATTCATCTATAATGTTTCATGTGTGTTTTACATAAAATGTAGTGTTGATATAGTGCATCAGAAAGAGTTATGTGTGTTTATTAATGTAATCATAAAGCATTATAAATGCGTTATATACTTCACTATGAATGTCCTCATGATGCACTATAGATGTGGTCTTCATAAAAAGTGTTACCAAAACTTCTCTAGCAGTCAGCCACATCTCAAGGCATCAGAAGTAACCAAGTAAGTGGATCTTGAGTTACGAACTGTTTGCCAAACTGATGTATTACGTCAGACAGACAAGGTTCAGTGTCATAGCTGCCAAGTCTGTGTGTCATTCACAAAAACACAACATAAGAACAAAAGCAGAACAAAACCACATTGTTTGTAAAAAATGTAGTAGCTCAAAAACTCTGCCACGAGAGTATACTGTGTAAGAGACCTTTGAATAGTTTTTTATATCTTTGAGACTGAATGCAAAAGGAAGAAAACAATACATGTATTAACTTTTATAAATGATAGCTACCCTAATCAATATTTCTTTATATACATATTATCAATGGATAAAATGACTACATACAGTATAATGCAAAAAGTTTCACTCATAGTCGTAGTGATGAACAGGGTTTGAAGGGTTACTTTAAAAATATATTCTGATACAATTACTAACTTCCTCGAAAAAAATAGTCAGTAACCTAATCCAAGTATCACGATATTAAAGTAACGTAACTTGATTAATTTCCGTTGCTTTTGGATTACCTCAATACCAAATATAAACATTTTAATTTTCTCTATTATATATGTAATGTAATGTAATGTAATATATATGTAAAGCAGAAAGGAGGATCAACATCATAGTACAGTGAAAGTTCTGCCTAACAGCTGTAAATATGCTGTCATTATCCAAGAATTCAAATACCTTGGCACATT
Organism: Bovichtus variegatus; assembly: GCA_943593645.1. Taxonomy (NCBI): domain Eukaryota; kingdom Metazoa; phylum Chordata; class Actinopteri; order Perciformes; family Bovichtidae; genus Bovichtus; species Bovichtus variegatus. Next base: position 3,071,125 of record CALSCE010010630.1, read on the forward strand.
ATTGTTGCTGGATTTTCACTTAGAGCAGCAGCATTACCTATATAGATTAAATTTAATTAAATAACATGCAAATATCCCGATTTGAGCTGCATTATGATTGCTGGACCAGAAATTTGAAAGAGTTTGCTTATTTTTAGTTGGGATGCCTCTCAGTAAAAAGAATAATTTTGATGAACTGGAAAGTGTGCAAACCATCTTGCTTTGCGATAACTTGCACTGTACTGTGATGTTGCTTTATATAAAAAATAAAGCATTTTTTCCCCCAAACTGCAGTGACGCCGAGATCAAAAAGTGGCTGATGGTGTGCCGCTGGTGTTCCACCGGCATATACCGTTTCCTAACAGCAGGTGCGGCTTGAAAGTGGTGTACCACTGTCATAATGTCACAACAGTCATGTCCACTGACACATATTTCCATAAATGTATATTTTCTTCCGTTTTATTGACAATGTTGGGCAACATGGGGCCGTAAATAAGTTTCTCTAGTCTAACATGGATGTTGTTAGCCTAGCCACCATAGCCAGTCTGACTAATCAATAACAGAAATTTAGAGCCAACTAAATTAATAATACTTGTATTACTTTTAGCGTGCCAGCTTTCTACGTTGAGTTTGCCTTTGATAATGGCCATCAATAAAAGTATGATTAATTTCATTTTGAATGCCATTTCTATTAGACTTAGTCTATTTCAGACAGAAAAGGGGTAAGAAGTGTGTGCTTAATTTTAAATAATAGTTTAGTTAAAATGTATTATTTATATTATTTTTATGTCTGTGACATATTCTACAGATGTGGACATTGTGTAATGTTGCTGGTATGATGTCAATATGACTATCAACAGATCATTTTCACTGTCTATTTTAGTCAAATGATCAAACATATTTAACCAATAACCACAGAAATATGGCACGCTGTTTGTTTCACATTTGGTAGGGGATTGTAATATATATTGTAATGTCTATGTCATATTGACTATATATTTACAGAGAAAATATTTTACTTTCTCATGAATTATTATTTCAATCAGACACAGAAAAATGTTAGTCTCTAAAATAATAATTAATAATTTACTAGCCAGCCAAGTTAGCCAGCAAAATAAAAAAAGCAGAAACTGGTAACAAACCAGTTCTGTGATAGTGAAACGCTTCAATAATGCTACTGGCTCATGACTGTTATAGATAAATGGTACATTCAGTGGCTCCAGTTACAGCCTACAGCCACATACATGTGCAGGTTTGATGCAGAGTTTGTTTAGCAGTTAACTTGGACTTTGACCATGGATTATATAACTGTTGTCTTTTTTTGGACTCAAACTGCAGCATCAGATTAATCTATTGGATCCAGGTCCAGCGAATGGGTTTTTTCTGTTTTTGGACAGTGCCAAAAGATAATTTTGTTGTTATGTGTTTGTCTTTATGACAAGGTCACACTACTTCCACATTTGCTCCTGACAACCAAGAGGCCTAATTCACATGGCCACTATAGGTCGTTGTCAGGTAAAGTTCAAAATAGGATGTATTAGGTATTTGATAAAACAGCAAATTGTCGCTTTTAGCCTCACCAGCGGTGTTGATATAATAATGGTCTTTGTATAATAATAATAATAATAATATAATATATAATATAATATAACTTTGGTCCAGACTGAAATATGGTTGGGATTGTCTGGAAATGTCCAGGCACCTATGCTCACCAGAGGATGAATCCTCCTGACTTTGGTGACGCCCTAATTTGGCAAACTATGAAATTAAAAGTTGTGGTCTCGAGTGAAATATCTTAACAACTATTTGATGCATTGCATCAATATTCAAGGTTCAAGAGGAAACTCTTGACTTTGTGATCCTTTTTTCATCTCGAGTGATCATCAGGTCAAAATGTCTACTTTCCCAAAAGTTTTATTTACCAGAAATATCTGCAACAAAAAATGACGTTCCCATTAGCCTCAGCTGCACTTTGAATTTGGTGCTAACTAGAAAATGTTAGCATGCTAACACGCTAAACTAAGATGCTGAACATGGTAAACATTATATTTGCTAAACATCAGCATGGTATCATGTTGATGTAGTTGATGTAGAATGTGTTGACGTGCAGGACTTGCAGAGAAAACAGAGTTTAATCGGTCAAATGTGACCAGCAAGCAAAGAGGAAAAGAGAAAGCAGCTTACATAGGGACAGGGTGAACATCAGTTGTGTTATTGTTAGAGGGGTCTGTATAACATAGAATAGTGTCAGGCTAAGTTTGTCTATCTCTCTCTATATGTCCCATTTCAATGAACTGTGTCAGTGTTTTAGAGGCAGAGCTGCTGAAAAAGTTGGGAAAAACAAGCGAAAGTTCAAATACTATCATACAACACATAGCCCGTGAACCTGTATGGAAGCAAGAAATAGCTATAATATTTAGAATGTATATTCAAGTAAATGTCTAATTACCTCTTCCAAGGAGGTTATATTTTCAGTTTGGTCTGTTTGTCAGCAGGGTTACAAAAAACGTTCCCGATTTTCGCTAAACTTGGGGAAACTGTGTAGCATGGGCCAAAGGAGAACATATCAAATGTTGGAGTGGATCTGAATCATGGCGCGGATACACAAATTATTTTTCACTTTTGTTAGCATTGCAAGATTGCATTGGAATATTTGACTTGAACATATGAATTGAAGTGGTTTAATTTCCCTTTCCAGTACTTAATTTAAAATTGTGCCCAACTGACTAGTGGCTGTGGCTCAGGAGGTGGAGTGGTCGGTCAGAGGGTCAGCAGTTCAATCCCCAGCCCCTGCAGTCAGCATGTCAAAGTGTACTTGGGCAAGATACTGAACCCCAAACTGCTCCTGATGGCCAACGGTGTGTGAGTGTGTGTGAATGGTTATCACAGATGAGCATGTGGCACCTTGTACAGTAGCCTCTGACTCTGTGTGTTTATGTATGAATGGGTGAATGTTGATGTGTTCTAAAGCACGTTGAGTGATCGCTAAGATTAGAAATTTGCTATATAAATGCAGTCCATTTACTGGTATACATACCAGTATGACCTATGTGTCTAATCTGTAGATAATACAAGCGGAAGAAGCATTCTCTGCAGACTGGATTAGGTTTGAAGGCTATGAGTTCAGTGGTAATTGAATTTCAACATTTAATATTCAGTAGAGGTCAGATTTCACAATAAGGTACTCAGTTGCTCAAATGAGTCAAATCAGTTTCTCCCATTTGTACCATTATGCTCTCTAAATAATGAACAGATAGAATAACTAAGTTATAAGACTGTACCACATTTTTATCTTTCACTCATTCCTGAAGATTGCAGTCATCACTGCAATGTAAAATACAGCAAGCAGATACTTCATTTCCAGAAACGGAGCACTGAGTTTGTTGAGCATGATTTTTCTTTTCTCATCAAAATACAATATATTATATTATAGCATTGTTAAGTGGTGTGACAGAAGTCAAACCTCATTTGACTGTTGTACAAAGAAACTCGAACAAAATCACACATTCACACAAGGTTGACAAATATTCAACGAGTACTCAACACAGAATGCGTTTAGACGCTGACAACCCCAACCAGCACCCGCAGCAGCACCAGCAGCAGCAGCAGCAGCACCCGCAGCAGCAGCAGCACCCGCAGCACCAGCAGCACCCGCAGCAGCACCAGCAGCAGCAGCAGCACCCACAGCAGCACCCGCACCTGCAGCAGCACCCGCAGCAGCACCCGCCGCAGCCGCAGCAGCACCCGCCACAGCCGCAGCAGCACCCGCCACAGCCGCAGCAGCAGCCGCCGCAGCCGCAGCAGCAGCAGCACCCGCCACAGCCGCAGCAGCACCCGCCACAGCCGCAGCAGCAGCCGCAGCAGCAGCAGCAGCAGCAGCACTGCGGCCAACCACGGATCGGGGACTGCACATCCTAATTAGCAACAGAAACGTCCTATGGTAAGCCGTTTTAACATTTAATCAGCAGCGGTATTAGCAATTGCAGATATCAACAATTGCTTTTTGACTAGTAGCTATTCTAATTAAAGATATCTATATTTCATATCTCACTCGTGTAGATTTCTGTAATTCAATTAAAACTAGTTCACTCTTACCATAGAGTCCTATTCAAACTAAATTAGAGATATTTATAATTCAGTTTGCAACGTGTTCTAATTCCAAGTCGACATATCTGTAATGTCATATTGACTGGTTGCAATTCTATTTGTTGATATCATCAGTTAAATTATCACTCGTTAAAATGTTCATTATAATTAAATTATTGATATCATGGCTTGGAATAGTAACGAATTTGAGATATCTGAAATAGAATTGTTACACTTGAAAATTACATTTGAACATGTAACAATTATGTTTCAGATATCTCAAATGACAATACTACTCGTTACTATTCCAAGCCATGATATCAATAATTTAATTACAATTATTACAATATACAATTCCTTTTATAACTAGTCAGAATTGAATTTAAGAAATAAAAGGAATTTCCACATGTTAAAATGTCATTGTAGATATCTTCAATGATTGATATAAATTAATATACATATTAGGGTGCCATATCATATTAGGATGATGTGTACAGAAATGGTAATTTTTTTATAATATTTTAATGATAACTTGCGCCGCCATTCTCAACCACAGCAACGTCTTTAAAAATAGCATATGTTGAATATTCATGAGGTTAGACTCCATATGGATATAAGGATGAGTATGTGGGTGGTATGACATCCCAAATGGTTTGTTTACATGTCATACATATCAGAAATGCAATTATTGATATCCGAAATGGAAAATTCCATTTTCAAATGTATGAATCCTTTTTCAACATGTAAAAAATATATTGTAGATAACTGTAATGGCTATTGTTACGAGTGAAAAAGGAGTTGGTTGTCAAGGTTGAGGTAAAGGGAAGGACCCAAATGCAGAAGCAGGCTTAGCGTTAACAAAAAGAAAGCTTTATTTAAACAAAGCTAGAGTACAAAAGTAAAAAGCAAAAACACAAACCGGGAGGGCACGAGGGGACACGAGAGAAACAGCAGGATACACAGCATGGGCGACACACCAGGAACAGGGAAGACGTAGGAGACAGGGAAGACGTAGGAGACAGGGAATATATATATATATATTTCTAACAAATAATTTCAGAGATCGCTTAAATCAACATTTTAACTAGTACAAATGTAATTTTGACCGCTATGAAAACTAAAGTGCTGCTAGTCAGTCCCACTGATTAAATATTAAAACGTCTTGCCATATGGTCAGTCCTCGGCCCAGGACAGAAGGGCTCTGCAGCAAGTTATAAAACCGTCCAGAACATCATTGGTACCAATCTACAGAGCAAAAGGTGTTATTGGTGAGAAGAGGAACCTGCGAAGAGCCCAAAGGATTTTTAAGGACAACAACCCCCCACTGCTGTACCACCTGACTACAGAGCACCTTCTTTCCTCAGGCTGTGAGAGTCCTCAACTCATCCTCCACACTACACCACAGTAGTTTGTTTTCCCTTTCTTTAGTTTTTCTTATGTAGCAACATGGAATTATAACTGCATTCCGCACTGTCTTGTAAAATGACAATAAATGATCGATGTAAAAGTGACAGATCTTTTTAACAAGAGTTGGTGGAGACCAAAACAGAACAAAAAGGAGAGTGAGAGAGATGAATCAGAATCAGAAATCCTTTATTACACAGCAGGGAAATGTACATGGTCACAGCAGAAAGGTAAAAAGAATGCAATAAAAATACGTGAACACTAAAATTAAGTAAAGTGCAAATGCAGTAATACCGGGCTAAAAATAACAATAGTGACAATAGATGAGTAAGTAAGGAAATATTGCACCTAGCAGTATCATTTCACCATCTGAATAGGTGAGTGTGTGGTGGTCTACCAGGGGCCGTGGTGGTCGTACAGTGTGACTGCTGCAGGAAGGAACTGCGGTATCTCTCCGTGTGAAAATTCCAAACTAATGATAAAGTTGATTTGTGTAAATAAGTGTTGGTCACATGTTTGCCATAACAATTTCATAAGGTGATAAAATGCCAATGTTGTATTACAGCTTGTTCTGATGCACCAAAGTGGCAGGAAAAAAAATATTAATGCATAACTAAGTGTTTATGAGTTACTTACACAAAGCTAAATACAGGCTTACTATATTTTAATCATTTAATTTCTGTTTGACAAAAATGATCAATGTTTTCAAAACAGCTTCTCGTTTAGTTCCTCAGTGTGGGATCGCCACAAAACAATAACACAAAAAAAGGGTTACATTTTCTAAAAGCTGCATATTAAACAGGATTTTTTTTTTCTTTTCAAATGGGATTCAACAACACTTGGAGATGCAGTTTGCAAAGCATTTCAGCAACAAATATCTATTCTGTGTATCTATTTGACACTATAACGTTACATTTTAGACTGAATTTAATTAATTTTGATAGAAGTACCCCAATTAGTGGATTTGCATTGTACTTTTGTGTTGGTTCAAGTTTGGTGAACCCTGATATAAATGTGCACATTTGATCAACTGCAAACCATTTTGAGAGCGCTGACCTTCAGGGAAACGGAGACCTGGAGAGTCCAAAATGGAGAAAGCTATTGTAGTAGCTGTACAACACCATGGACATGTTTATAATCCTGCCCTGACTGTTTTATGCAACTGTTTCATTAACAGTTTTGTTGATATCAGACTTTCATCAGGAGGACACAAACAGTACGCCAAATGAATGCCAATGTTTCTCTGTGTCTATTGGATGTATTAAGAGGCAATCAAAGCTTCATCTAGTGCACAGGTGTCAAACTCAAGGCCTGCAGGCCAAATCCCGGCCCGCATATCAATTTAGGTTCTCAATACATTTTGGCCCACCTTGAAGTAGCTAAAGAAAAACTCATGAACTTGCAGAAAAGATGTCAGATGGCTGTCAATCTGTGTGAGTAAATATCATGCCAACAATGTTGAGTCATATTTAGCTCTGTGAAATAGGCTGCATGTGAGTTCTGCTTTACTGCAAAGTTTATTTGTCATTTTTCATTTTCTTTTATTTAGGACCTTTTTGCAGACGATTGCATGTCAGAAGGCTTTTTTATTAAATGTCCCACACAATCATTGGCTTGTCATACTCAGGTTGTGAAACAGGTTATTGTGAGGTGGCTGTATGTTAGCCTACTTGTAATGTAATCAGAATGCATTAGTTTGCTTGACTAAATGCTATAAGGGCTAAGCTTTTTTGGTTGACTTTCTAGGGCTCTATGTAGACCGAATTGTATGTGAGAAAGCTATATGGTTCATGCAACAATATATTCCAAGATTAATTTTTTCCCAATTTAATAAAAGCCTGTCAATAAACTATGTATGTCTGAGCATTGATGCGATCCTCATTTTCCAGTTTGCCCCTGAGTGGAATTGAGTTTGACTTACCTTATATAGTGATAATATGTCAATGTTCTTTTTTGACAGCTTCTGCTGCCTACATGTGGCCAAAAAGACGGAAAATCAATAAATGCAGCTGTAATTCTCAGTCAACAGTTCATGGTATATCTGGAGAATCCACAGAATCATGGGTAGGTCTTGTATAGTGTTCTTTTTAGACCTTTTTCATAAAAACACAGCACCCTGCTGGGTCTGAATATGGCGCTATGAGAGTGGTGACAGTGAACCAGAACAGTAAAGTTGGGGGCCAGACAGATAAACAATGAGCTGAAAGTCACTATGAAGCTCCGTAAAGGTGAGGGGAGCTGCAGCTTCAGCTGATAATTCTATGAAGGTTCATCATTGTGAGCAAACACTTACATTGTCAATTCATACAATTTTATAAAAAATATTGATTGATTTGATTAACATGCTACAATAAAAACAATTCAGATAACTTAACAATTAAAACATGTAAAAAAATATTCTGTAGATCTAAAGTAACCATTTATTGAATTAAAATAATGCAAATGAGTAACGGCAATCTCTCTTAGACCGATTAATATTTTCCGAAAAAGATGAGAGGGGGTAAGTGAGGTTTAAGAGTGATGGGGACACGTTTGTGGTGTCAGTTGGTGCACACTATCAGCAACTGAGGGGTTTAAATATAAACTTGTCCTGAAGCCGACAGATGGCTGTTGTGGGCTCAGCTGTAATGCTTTGGGGACAAAATGCCTTTATATGCAACAGGACATTCTAACAACAACAGACTGGCTGCTCTCACCATCTCTTGCATGAAACATCCACTTTTTCTGCCACGTTGTTTGGAAAGAAGTCAGCCAGACACAACAAAGTCCTGAGTCATTGGCATTTGACTTTTACATGCAGCAGGTAAGTGAAATGTGGTATCGTAACCTGAGGGTCAAATATTAGATATTGTTTAATATGGTAATCATTGCAGTGACGAAGTCCCTCCCACAGACATGCCAATCACACGCAACGTCATGCTAATAGCAAAATGGGAAAACAAGCTGTGCGTGTTTTACCATCGACCTAATGTGACACATGTATATGAAGCTGTTAGAAATCCAAAAGAAGGCGCGTCCTGTGCTCTAATATATTGAGCAGACCGAAATACAAATCCTCCCATAAATCCTTTCTCCTTCTCTGTGTCACACACACACATGCGCGTACACACACACTTGCACTGTCAATCACTCAGGCATTTTTACATTTAAACTAGGTCTGTTAAAGCTATACACCCACCTAAATTCCCCAAAGCCCATTCTTACTCTTTCCATTATTTATCAGCTCTTTGACAGGAATGCTAGAGCGGATTTCTGTTCTGTTTTAAGATGACGCACAAATGGAAAGGGACAGTTCCTTCACAAGGTCAGAGGAAAGGTAATACAAAACTGGACTCACCTGAATGTAGAGATTCCTTTTGGTTATACTAGTTTCTGGGTTTGTCTGCTGGGATGTAAATTGAGCACCAACAGTAGTAAATAAATTGATGTGCTCCAAGCTGCTAGTTCAACAAGGATTATTTTGTTCATTTTGTGTGTTGGACAGATCAGTACAGAGGCATTAAAAATCGTCTTATTTCTGTATGTTGCACTTACATTGGTTTCGCTTATTGAAGCTATTGTACTGCACTTATATGGTTTCACCTATTTGAAGCTAATGTACTTGCAAGATCCTCATGATTGTTTGCACTTATTTTAAGTCGCTTTGGACAAAAGCGCCAGCTAAATGTAAAGTAATGACGTACTGTCCATGTCTCCATGAAGCTGCACTGATCAATATTTTTTAATATAAAATTAAAACCCCTTAAGGCAATTTTATGATTTGTGTTATTTGGCAAAATTAATTAAATTGTATTTTGTTTGTATAAAATATTAAATAGCTTGCTGTCCAAGTGTCATGATTCACCTTAAACCAGCCTTTTAGTTCCTCTAATTCTAACTAAAAAAAATTTGAAGGAAGACAAACAATGACCTAAAGGGAGGGCTTTGCGTGATGACAACAACTTGCACCACTGTACAAAACTGAATATCAAATTAAAAAGTTTAAGTGGGAGCCTTTTTTAAATAATTAGTTTAGTTAGTTTTTACTGCAGAGGAGCTTGTGAATTGTAGTGGAGTATACGCATGAAATGGAAATACTCACGTAAAGTCCAAGTAAATAAAATTTGTACTTAAATACAATACTTTACTTATACAATACAAGATAGATGGAAGATGGAAAGAAATGGATTGACATTGACTATTGATTAAATATTAATTTAAAATGTTGATTAGCTGGGCGTACTGGGCAATATGTATGCATATCTCTCAGGAAATGATAAACATCAAGTAGCCTATTCAGCTCTTATTTTATATATGAAAATGTATAAAAGGAAATCTGGGGGAGCCACATCGCTGTTTAGGTTTTATCTTATTATTCTGAGACATAAAGCTGCAGCAAAGTAGGCTTATGTTTCATTGTAAATGGACTGCATTGATGTAGTGCTTTTGCAATCTTAGTGATCACTCAAAGTGCTTTATAACACATCAGCATTCACCCATTCACACACATTCATACAGAGTCAGAGGCTACTGTACAAGGTGCCACATGCTCAGAGATAACCATTCACACACACTCACACACTGTGGCCATTGGGAGCAATTTGGGGTTCAGTATCTTGCCCAAGGACACTTCAACATGCTGTCTGCAGAGGCTGGGGATTGAACCACTGACCCTCTGACTGGTGAACGACCTCCACCTCCTGAGCTACAGCCGCCCATTGTATAGTCAAAGCTAATTGTATAATTTTGTGAGGACAAAACTAATTACCAGGCAACATTTTATATTTTCTACAATTCCTTATTTATGTTATTTATTCTCTCATCTTAAGATTCTATAGAAACTATTATGTTCAATGAATATTCTTTGTTTAAACCTAATTCTGTTCTGTTGCATAGGTGCACTTTGTCTACAGTTGTCCTCTCCACTTAAGTCATTAATTGTTGAATTCAATTAACAGAAACATGCCAGGCTAAAAGCTGCTAACTGTTCATATTGTTAATATATTTTCAGGCGAGAAAGTAACGATTTAGATTTCCAATATGTGGTCAGTTTATCTAACTAGCGCCTGTTTGTCTCAGAGATCTGACGGAGCCACTGACAGGCAGCCAGTCTGGCTTGAGCTTACTTCAGTAAGACAGCCTACTGGTAAAATCATACCTATTCGTTCATTTAGTAGTTAGTATACAGAACATACAGATTGAGTATGGAGTATGTTAGTATGCACTTTTTAACACAGCCTGGGCCTAACCCTAACAATCTGAGGAAGGAATGTTGCCTTTAGAGGCCAGGTTCAACCAGAAAGTGGCAAAGCCTCGCTAAACAGCAGGTGCAGCAGGCTTGGTGAAATAGCCTACTCGGAGGGCTGGAACACGCTAGAACTATAGAGTCACAACGGCTCTCCAAGCTTTTTTATTTTTTTTCTGTACTTTTCAATTTACTACCCCAAGATTTTAGCTTGACCGCTAATGGGAGAATACCCACTCTTTGTATCACAACTATCTACACACCATCCACCAGAGATGGAAAGAGTACTAGAATGTCATACTCGTGTAAAAGTACTGTTACTTTAAAGAAACTTTACAAAAGTAAAAGTAGGCTACTGTTGTAAATTATTTAGTGGAAGTGGAACTTCACATGAAAGATTTCTGTGAATTTACTTTCCCCTTACATTCATTACCTATATTAGTCTCTCCAGGCTTTAGTCCTGATAGCTTCACATCACAGCTGCTTGTCAGGCTGCAGATGGGGGAAGCTTCATGTCACAGGAAGGAGGTGGAGGTGGAGGTGGAGGTCCACCAGTCAGAGGGTCAGTGGTTCAATCTGCAGTCAGCATGTCAAAGTGTCCTTGGCCAAGATATTGAACCCCAAATTGATCCCAATGGCCAACAGTGTGTGTGAATGGTTTTCACTGACAAGCTCTGACTCTGTATGTGTGTGAATGGGTGAATGCTGATGTGTTCTAAAGTGCTTTGAGTGATCATGAAGATTTGGAAAAGCACTACATCAATGCAGTCCATTTAAGTGACATCTGCATTGCTGCAAAGGGGCAGGAGGGTCACTCCTGGCCAATAATTCCTTGGTTAGTCATCTCAGTGACACTGAGCAAACTGGCTAGGTTTGTGTGCTTCCACCAATTAGCACTGCCCCTTTTCACAGCCCTCCTCCTTGAAGAAACACAGAGAGACAAAAATAAAAACAAACTCCACAATATCCCTATAATAATGCGCCATCCCAGTCTTTTCCACTCCTCTCAGAGCATATTGGGTTTCTTTGTAGTGAAATCTTTCCCCTAAGTGCTCTTTTCGCCTTATAGTCCATCTGTTTGCTCTGAGAGGCAAACCTATTTTAAATCGTTGCCTCTTGTCAGAAAAAGTTAGTGTTCGATGCCCAACGCTCGCCAGCAGCGCCGTCCAGCTCCACTGTTTGTTTCTGGAAGTGACAGAGAGTGTTTTGTTGTTTTATTAGTGCTGGTGAAGAGGGAATCTAGCATCTGTGTCAGACTCCTGGCCCAGGTGTCAGTCAGACACATAAAGCATGCACCTGCCTGCCCAGGGAACCTCTGAAAGCAGGCTAAACGAGAGAGGCAGGAAAGCAACAAATAGAGTGTTTTATCCCAGCCACTGTGGTGTCCCAGCGGTTGGCACATGTTTTGTGTTGTGCCATAAAAACCTGTTGCCTTTTATTTAGCAGAGAGGCTTGTGGGACGGAGAAGTGGTGACAGTAAACGAGCATGTCTGATGAAGTCTGACAGCTGCCAACAGAGATGGAGGTCTCTGCCTCAAAGGCTCGCACAGGGCTTACCTTTGATTCAGAGCTCTAATTTGTATGTTCTGTGAAATGTCACCTAGTTTAAAAGGCACTTCACAGACTGGAGTGCCTTTTAAAGAGGTAATCAAATTAAATCAAGTCTTGTTTCTTTTTAGTGGTCTGGTTTTTCCAGATATTTAAGTCAATATTTGTTCTGTTTTTAAGTTTTTAGTAAATCATTAAGCAAAAGAAAGGACGGGCTGAGTCAAATCTGAAATTCTAAAAAATGTTCATCATAAAGAAACAAACAGTTTATGGAGCTGTGTAAGCATGTCAAGGACTCTCTCTGACAAAGCTGAAGCTCTGTATTTACCAGTCAATATACATCCCAACCCTCAGCGATGGTTGTGAGCTCTGGGTGGTGATGGACATGTGCAACCAAGAAGAGTTTAGTTCGCTGGGTGGCTGGGCACACCCATGGGGACCGTGCGAGAGTGAGGACATCTGGAAGGAGGTCAGATTAGAAGACTGTTCCATCGCAATGTCAGGAAGCCGATAAAGTGTTTTGGGCATCTGACCAAGAGGCCCCCTTATGGAGGTCCAGCAGCGAGGAGACTCTGCAGCAGACGGCGCTTTAGGGATTATATATTCCATTAGATCCCGGGACCACTCACTCACTCACTCTAACACAAAGCACATGAACACATCATATAAATGCAAAATATAAACAAACAGAGTACACACATTAAAACTATTTGCAAATAATTTTAATTATAAATAAAAATCTAAAATCCTCAAGCCCCTGAAAACAGGAAATCATCAGATTTGATTGACAACCCACCGACTGTCATCAGATTCTGATTCAAATGTTGTTTGATGTGTTTCAAATGGCGTATGTGACATCAGCTTTTCCAGTTGAGACAGGAAGAAGAGGACAGATAAAAACAAAACTCCTGTGAAATACCCCAAATTATAGTGTGTTCATGAAAGATCTCATCACTTATAGTGAGCAACTGATTTAGAGCTAAATGTTTGTAGGGCCTTTAGAGTGGCCCTTTCCTCAGAGAGTTTAGCTTAGTTTGATATTTTTTTTTTATATATCTGTTAGATTGGGGTAGGACATGAACCCGAGGGAAAGACTCTGGGTGTAAGGGATTGGAGCTGTCCCACTGAATAACATTGATACTGCAAATTTGTTTGGCCATATACGTTTTGTAGGAAAGCTGGTTTTCAATTGTACATTCATGAGTCAAAAAATCAACAATGTTTCCCTCACAGTTCTTGAGCTGCTACCAGCAGATAATGTAGGAAAACAAATTGAAATTGTTGTGAGCAAACATTTTGTAGATATGTTCAGTGTGAACATTTTGTAACTCTGCAGATACATTCATACAAACATGTTTTGTTGAAAATGAAAGTCAGGTAGCTTCAGGTCACTATAAATGTATCAGAATCAGAATCAGAAAACTTTTATTCGTCCCACAGCGGGGAAATTTACAGCGGGGAAATTTACAGCGCTACAACAGCAAAGGGACAGTGCAGATAAAAGGTTAAGTACAAATGTATAAGTACAAAATATAAGTACAAAAAACACAACAACCGTGGTAAGTAAGTAGCAGGTTAACATAATACAGTAAGTGAACAAGTGAGAGTAATACTCTAGCAGCCAGTGGTAACAATAATACATAGTAAAAAGAGATATATTGCACATACGTATTGCACGTGATTGTATTGCACAGTAAGGTAAGTAAGTAAGCACAGTAAGAATAGTAATAAATAGTAACGGGGTGTATTGCACATGAGTGGAGGAACAGTGGTGTTACAGCCGCATTGAGTGTGTGGTGGTCTACCAGGGGCCGTGGTGATTGTACAGTCTGACTGCTGCAGGAAGGAAGGACCTGCGGTATCTCTCCGTGTGACACCGCGGGTGAAGCAGCCTGTCACTGATGGAGCTGTTCAGTGCGGACAAAGTGTCCTGGAGGGGGTGGGACATGTTGTCCAACAGGGATGACAGCTTGGCCATCATTCTCCTGTCTCCCACCACCTCCACAGTGTCCAGAGGGCTCCCCAGGACAGAGCTGGCCTTCTTTACCAGTTTGTTAAGTCTCTTCCTGTCAGCAGCAGAGATGCCGCTGCCCCAGCAGACCACTCCATAAAAGATGGCTGAAGCCACCACAGAGTCAAAAAAGGTCCTCAGGAGTGCCTCCTGCACTTCAAACGACCTCAGTCTCCTCAGCAGATAGAGTCGGCTCTGTCCTTTCTTGTACAGAGTCTGACCAGTCCAGTTTATTGTTCAGGTGAACACCCAGATACTTGTAAGATTTTACAATCTCAATGTCCGTTCCCTGGATGTTCACTGGTGAGGGTGGAGAGTGTTTGCGCCTTCTGAAGTCCACCACCAGCTCCTTGGTCTTCACTGAGTTGAGCTGGAAGTGGTTCTTCTGGCACCAGAGAGCAAAATCCTGAGTAAGTTCCCTGTACTCCTTGTCGTCCCCATCCGAGATGAGGCCAACAATAGCAGAGTCGTCGGAGAACTTCTGCAGGTGACGTTTTGCTGTATTGTGTGTGAAGTCTGCAGTGTAGAAGGTAAAGAGAAACGGTGCCAGAACCGTTCCCTGGGGGGCCCCCGTGCTGCTGACAATTGTGTCTGACTGACACTCCCGGGTCCTCACGTACTGTGGGCGATTGGTGAGGTAGTCCAGGATCCAGGTGGTGAGGTGGTGGTCCACCCCTGAGCGCTGTAGCTTGTCTCCCAGAAGCAGGGGCTGGATGGTGTTGAAGGCACTGGAGAAATCAAAGAACATGATTCTCACAGTGTTCCCAGCCCTCTCCAGGTGAGAGAGAGATCTCTGTATGAGGTAGATGACATCATCCACCCCAGTGCCAGGCTGATAGGCGAACTGTAGCGGGTCCATCGATGGTCTCACAAGGGGCCGAAGATATAGGGTGGGTGGGTAGGGTGACTGGTAGCTATGGGTTGAGGTAGGAGGGTGGGTGGAGATGGCGATGGGGGAGGTAACAGGGTCGTATCCCGGTAATACAGACAGCGGGGGTTGCAGCAGGCGGGAATGGGCCGGGGGAGGGGTGCCTGACTTATCAAATCTGTTGAAGAAAATGTTCAAGTCATTCACCCACTTTATGTCCCCCTTGGGCTGCTGGGAGTCTGGTTCTTTGAACCCAGAGATGGTTTTTAGGCCTCTCCAAATCAAATCAAATCAAGTTTATTTATATAGCCCAATATCACAAAT
>CALSCE010010630.1:3091568-3104068 GCA_943593645.1 Bovichtus variegatus
CATGAAGTCGTCACTACTGAGCGATATAGGAATAGAAGGCTCAGTAGGGCTGTGGCTCTCTGTCAGCCTGGCTACAGTGCTGAAAAGAAACCTGGGATTGTTCTTATTTTCTTCTATTAATGAAGAGTAGTAAGCTGCTCTGGCTTTGCGGAGAGCCTTCTTATATGTTTTAAGATTATCTAGCCAGACTAAACGAGATTCTTCCAATTTGGTAGATCGCCATTTCCTCTCAAGTTTTCTTGACTTTAGTTTTAGTTTGCGGGTTTGAGGGTTAAGCCACGGAGCTTGCTTTCTCTGTTTAATTATCTTCTTTTTTAGAGGAGCGATATAGTTGAGTGTCATTCGCAGTGAGGCTGCAGCACTATCAACAAAATTATTAATTTGGAAGGGACTAAAGTTAACACAGGAGTCCTCCGTTACATTGATAGTGAGACATGGTAATGAACCAAGTATCGCTGGAATCACTTCCTTAAATTTAGCTACAGCACTATCAGATAAACATCGAGCGTACGATATTTTGCTTAGTGGCTTGCAGTCCAGTAGCAGGACTTCAAAAGTTATTAAGAAATGGTCTGATAAGAGAGGATTTTGTGGACAAATTAATAAATGTTCAATTTCAACACCATATGCCAGAACAAGGTCCAGAGTGTGGTTTAAACAATGAGTTGGTTCATGTACATTCTGACTGAACCCAATTGAATCTAATAATGAGATAAATGCAATATTAAGGCTGTTATTATCAACGTCCACATGAATATTAAAGTCACCTACAATAATTACTTTATCTGTTTTAAGGACTAAACTTGATAAAAATTCTGAGAATTCAGATAGAAAATCAGAATATGGACCAGGAGGGCGGTACACTATAACAAATAAGATTGGCTTTATTGTTTTCCATGTTGGATTTGAAAGTGTAAGAACAAGGCTTTCAAAAGAGCTATAGTTTAGTTTAGGTTTAGGATTGATTAATAGGCTTGAGTCGAATATGGCTGCAACTCCACCACCTCGGCCTGTACCTCGAGGCACGTGAGTATTTATATGACTAGGTGGAGTGGATTCATTTAGACTGACATATTCTTCATGTCTCAGCCAGGTTTCAGTGAGACAAAATAAATCAATCTGATTATCTGATATTAAATCATTTACTAATCCAGCTTTAGATGACAAAGACCTGATGTTTAAGAGTCCACATTTAATTTTTCTATTTAGTTGCACTTTTGCAGTGGTGGTGTTAATTTTTATTAGGTTTTTATGTACAACTCCTCTTCTGTTTGCTATTGATTTTATTGATTTCAGTGGTCGTGGGGCAGACACAGTCACTATGGGGATTTGAGTGGGTGACTGCCCGGATGGAAGCACAGAGAAGTGTGTAAGACTGCAACTCTGACTCCTGGCCTCAACTCCGGATTGTCATGGATTAGGTCCACTAATAAATGCACTAAGATTACTAGATATGAGATCCGCTCCTTCCAAAGTAGGATGAATGCCGTCACTCCTAATCAGACCAGGAGTTCCCCAGAAAGTCCGCCAATTGTCTACGAAGCCCACGTCATTATCTGGACACCACCGTGACAGCCAGCGACGGAATGATGACATGCGGCTAAACATGTCGTCACTCGTTAGATTTGGCTGAGGACCAGAGAAAACTACGGAGTCCGACATTGTCTTCGCAAAACGACACACCGACTCGACGTTAATTTTAGTGCACTCCGATTGACGCAATCGGGTGTCATTACCGCCGACGTGGATAACAATCTTACTGTATTTACGTTTAGCCTTAGCCAGCAGTTTTAAATGTGCTTCTATGTCGCCCGCTCTGGCCCCCGGGGCCAGACTCCGCTGACATCCCTCTGCTGCAGTTGCTCCTCCATCTTTTTCCTGTAGCTGTTCTTACCCTCCCTGATCTTCTACCTCAGCTCCTCAGTCCTTATTGCCTGACCTAAAAGCCCTCTTTTTGTCTTTGAGCAGAGCCTTTATGTCAGGATTAATCCAGGGTTTGTTGTTGGCAAAGCATCGTACAATCCTGGTGGGTACGACGTTCTCCACACAGAAGTTTATATAGTCCGTAATACAGTCCGTGAGGCTGTTAATGTCCTCCCCATGAGGGTCTACGAGCACATCCCACGCAGTAGTCTCGAAACAGTCTTTTAGGGCCTCTTCAGACTCCTCAGACCATCTCTTCACAGTGCGTGTGCTTACCGGCTGCCTGTACACAAGAGGTTTGTACACAGGCAGTAGGTGTACAAGGTTGTGGTCGGATCTTCCCAGGGGAGGTAGAGGTGATGAGCTGTATGCCTCCTTGGTGTTGGCATACAGTAAATCCAGTGTTTTATTGTCTCTGGTGGAGCAGGTGACATACTGGGTGAATGTGGGCAGAGTGGCAGAGAGAGAGGCATGGTTAAAGTATATTCTGTTACAAATTGTTGTTCATAAACCTAAATGTAGGAGATGGGGTTTGTCTACGTTCCTTGGCTTTGCCTGCCATCACTGCTGCATCCAAGATAAGCAGCGGAAAATAAAAGGAAGGATAGATTTAATTGTATCATCAGAAACTCAAAAGTAAAATCAGAATAGTTAAACCAAGGTAGGAGAATGTGTGGCATGAAGACCAAGTCAAGTCAATGAATATAGCCCGATATCACAAATTTGCCTCGGGGGGCTTTACAATCTGTACCACTTAAGACACCCTTCGTCCTTTGACCCTTGTTTCAGATAAAGGAAAACTGAAAAAAACTTTAACAGGGCAAAAATGAAGAAACCTCAAGAAGAGCAACTAAGGAGGGATCCCTCTCTCAGGACAGAGAAACAATACATGTTGGTAGTAAAATGATAGTTTTCACCATTACAGTTACCAAATTATAGATAGATAGTAAACATATATGAATAATGTGTTGTGTTCCTCACAGTATGGATATCAAGCTATTGGACT
Source organism: Bovichtus variegatus (assembly GCA_943593645.1). Classification (NCBI taxonomy): domain Eukaryota; kingdom Metazoa; phylum Chordata; class Actinopteri; order Perciformes; family Bovichtidae; genus Bovichtus; species Bovichtus variegatus. Next base: position 3,094,498 of record CALSCE010010630.1, read on the forward strand.
CCATTTCCCATGATCCTTTGTGTGAAGACCCTCCCTCACTTCCTGCAACCTGACGTTACTTTCCGCACCTAGGTGTGAAAAGCTCCGCTGATTAAAATCCAAAACACAGCCATGTGTTTCTCTCTTTCTGCTCTGCTCTCTCCCTCCATGGTCCTCCGTGCCACGGTGCCCCCGTCCAGCAGAATGCACGCCGCCGCAGCCCACAGGCCGCAGGCCGCAGCGGGCTCTCTGATCACTGCACTCTTTGATTAACAGCAGAGGACGCGAGCACCTGTCCAAAGTAAACACGTTTAGTATCCGCGGCTCTCCTCAGCAGGCTAGCTTTTACAATAGGAGCTAACTGTATTGTCGTGTTCAAAATTTTCGAGAAAAGGAATAAGGACTTCTGGTCGAATGAGGTTATAGTAAAGTTGTTTTATTTTGTATAAAGTTGTGATGAGAGTATATCTCGCCCGAGGTTTCCGAAAGTCGTGGTCCACAGTCCACAAAGCAGAGCAATGTAGTTAGCTGTCTCTCGCTTCTTCCAGAACCCTGAACTCAGGGTTGTACAGAGTTTTATACATTTTCAGTGAGAGGCGTTGCCTCTCATTCAATTGTTAGTTAGCATATGCAAATAGGTATCTTCTTCTTTGTTGGTTTCTGGTTGGTGCACATGCGTGTCCACGCCTCTTGGCAACACGAGTCCCTCCTTTGGCAGTAGGCGCATCATGCTGTTGTAACCCTGAGTTGTAGCTTTGTCTTGTAACTTCCGCCCTATTCACAGCATGACTATGCGCACCTTTTTATACAACAGTTTCTACTAGTACTTTTCTTGTCATTTGGTTACATGAGTTCACACATAGGCGCCCTAGCGGCTAAAAAAGATATATGAGACTAAAAACATTTCCTTCAGTGTATTAGCTATAATGCACATTTCTGTAACCTTTCAATGTCTGCATGTTTCAGACCTTTTTATTAACAGCAGCATTTCATTCACAGTTTTAGGTATAAACAAAACTCATTAACACTGGTTCTTCAGTGAACATAAGTAAAAACAAACTAGATGAAAATAATCACACTATACAGTATTCTGCAGGATTATGAACAGAGTGACCGGTCTCCTCCGACCTGCTCACAGCTGATCGAGCTGTGACGGCAGCCGCATCAACTCTTCATCTCAAAGGATTCTCCAGCTAAGCTAAAACAGTTCAGTAGCCGTTGTATTCATGAACTGAACCTCCACTAGACATAGTGTATTATTTAGTATGCATTAACTTTACAAGGCTATGTGAGAATAGAACTGCGACACTGTTGTAAATGTATGTACGTGTGTTGGCTTTATTGTTAGCTGTATTGTGTGTTATGTTGTATTGAGCTAATGGGTAAGATTTGGTTGTTTCACCAGGGGATGTGTTTGTATTGTAATAATGTATAGTTAACAATTATATTAAATATAATAATTCATAATTATGTTTTGATAATTATTCATTCCTTCTGATATCCATTTTAATCTCCCTTTGAGCTAATGCACTTACTTCATTGTAGTGCTAGTTATTATCAACCCCTATATATGATTTTATGAATATTAATTGTCTTATTAATTATCATTAATATGTGTTAATAACCAGACTTGCTAATACCAGAACACCAACTTAACGGTGACACTAGTGTGAGGCATAGCAGTGGTCCAACAAATGGATCCAGAAGGACATTGTGCAACTTCAGATGTCGCCATAAAGATCTTAGCCACACAACGACCTCCTCTCTTGAAGGACAGACTACAAACAAGAAGCAACTTATTTGTAACTCTGGGGACAGACTGAGCCCTGTATTCTGAAGGTGGTGAGCACAGATGGAATATAAGGTTTAAGGAGATTATGCAGATATGAATGATTTATTTGGAGTTTTAGTTACTAACACGTGGCAGGCCTGACAGCAAAGAGTTACAATCATCAAGTCTGGATGACACATAGGCGTGAATTAGGATCTCTGCATCATGTTGTATAGGTGGATAAAGGCTGTGGTGCTGATCAAAAGAGAGGGTAGGATCAAGCATAGCACCAGAACTCTAAGAGATCACACAGTTGCCAAGAGTTACTGTTACTTGATCAAACTGGAGCGTATGTAGAGCCGAGCCACTGACCAACATCTCAGTTTTTTCAAAAAGTAAGAGCATGAAATGACTTCTAATGTAATCAGTTGACAATGGTCCTGAGTAGCATCAACGTAACAGGAGAAATGAATTCCAAAACTGCAAATAATTTGGTCAAAAAGTAAAACAAAGAGCAAAAGACAGAGGGACAAGAACAAAGCCCATAGGTACTCCATATTTGATATCATAAAATATTGTATTATTATATTATGAGATAAAACTCTTTCTTTTAGGATATTTTTAAAAGGATGGACGTTTACTGGCCGATAATTATTTAGAGACGCTGAATCAAAATGTGTTTTTTTTTTAAGAAGAAGTATTTAAACCACAGTTGTCTTAAGTGGCGTGAGATAGCATTGTAGTTCTAAGAAATGGCCGGAGATATTTGAAAAGTTTAGAAGCTAACACCAATTTCGACAATGATTCAAGAGAGATAGTAACTGATGAGAAAAGAGACTAACTGTGATTAATCATATGTAGCTGTAGGACTGAGAGTTACAGAGGGAGCTGTCAAGACACAGGAAAACAGTGTCCCCCTTCAGGCAGCTGCCGTCAGGCTGCAAGTCTCCTCTGTTGAGACATGTCGTGCCCCACAGGAGACAAATAGTCATGATGCTCAACAAGAGATGAAGAGCTGGATTTAGTTTTCAGTCTCAAAGCAGACGAGTTCAATTATGTTGTTTTTGTCAGTTCTGGAACATTAAAGTGCATTGGCTGTGTAAAGGAGGGCACATAGTGAGAGCCTGCTCAGAGAAGAGCCAGAAACAGGTTGAGCCTGAGAGGGAGAAAGCTCAGGGACAAGCTCAAACTGAAGAGCAACATAAAACTGAGAGTAACAAAAACTGAGAGTAACAAAACTCAGGAAAGGGCTCCATCTGAGCCTGTCACAGCAGTGGACACAGTAAGTGAAAGGGAAGATGTGTTAATGGAAGACAAAAATGGACCTAAAGTTCCTGCAAAGAAAATAAATGAAAAAGACAAAAGAAGTGGCTCTCAGGCCAAAAAAGAAGCAGTGAAGGAGGAAGATGAGGAGGAGCATCAGGAGGAGGTGGAAGAACAGGGGGACGAAGATGAGGATGAGGAAGAGGAGGACGAGGACTGAAAACAGCCTCTTACCATCTCACAGACTCCTATTGGGCCGATGCAGGAACAGCTGTACATAGTGTAGCAAATAAAACAATTCCTGCAGAACACTAAAAACTACAAAAATGTAAAATATGAAGAGCATTTTGAAAAACAAAAAATTGCTTTTAAACTCAATAAGAGTGCAAATGAACATGGGAGGGGAAAGTGGTTTCACGGACCAGGACTATTATAGATGAAAGAAAATGGTCCTGAAAATCAGGATAGAACTTTTAAATGAAGAAGAAAACGAGAACATGGAAGGCAGCCTGTCTGCTGGCGCTTTTTAGCATATGTGTAATTTTTTTTTATCTGTGTGTCTCTCCTCACATGTGATTTTATGAGTCATTTTAAAATATCCATTCTAATGGACCTACAGACGTGGAGAAGAGGGTCTGTCCTGTTGAGTTTTTAAAACTGAAAAGAATAAATATAGCAATGGTACAGGAAGCACACAATGACAATTTAAAGAGACAGACTGGAGGAGTGAATGGGACGGGGTCGAGGTAGTTTTAAATGATTTTAGCAGCATCAGTGGAGGAGGACTCCTCTTCGCTAAAAACCCAAGTTCTACACAGTAGAGGAAAGAATGATGGCAGACAGTTGGTGGTGAAAGCTGAAGTCTGAGCTTTTTAACCTGTTTTCATTAACATACACGCTCTAAACTCAGGACCTGCCAGAGTTCAGTTTTTAACTGAGCTCAGTGCTGTTTTCAGTAGAGTTTACATTTTTAGGGGGAGATTTTAACTGCACACAGAATGATGTACTGGACGGAAACATGGAGAACCTCCTGCTGCTTCTAGAAGAGCCATGAAGCAGCTGATGGAAACACAGTCCGTCAGATATATGGAGAGAACGTCATGCACAACAGAGACCGTACACATGGGTCCACAGGAGGGGAAGCTTTCATCGATGGCCAGGTTAGACAGGTTTTGTTGTTTTATTATTGCCTGTTGGCTTATCTGACAATTCGATTGTTTCTTGTGATGCTTTTATTGCAAACATTAAGATTACGTCTGCATATAGGCATTTTAATACTGCTCTGTTTTTAGACACACAGGTGGGAAAGGTTTCACAGGTAGGAAGGGGGATTTTAGTATTTTGAGGCAGTGGTGGGATTGTGAGAAAGCTGACATCAAGCAGCTTTGTCTACAGTGCACTCTTAATGTTCCTCGAGACATCACCGAGTCTATGAGAGATCTGGAGATCAAAATAGTGGAGCTGCAGAGTTCTGCAGAGTCCACAGGAAATTGAGGCTGCATTGAAGACCTCAACTCTAAAAAAGCCATCTTGGCAGACCTGCTGGGCTCCAGAGCACAGGGGGCAGGTCCATCCATGCTCTACGATCAGCAGGAGCCGTTTATATGAATGCATCGTCTCAGTGCCTTAACTCTCTGGATACCATCTATCACGGTGCATTGAGATTTAAAACAAACCTCAAAACCCTGACGCACCACTGCACCTTATAAGCTCGTGTTGGATGGTCTTCCCTGACCACCCGTAGACTGAAACACTGGCACATCCTTATTTATAAGGCTTGGTCCTCTTCCTCCTTATTTAAGGATCTACATAAATCGAAAATGTAGCGGATCTTATCGGCTTTGCTCTGACGACTTGTTTCTTCTAACTGTCCCAAAAGTCCGTACTGAACTGGGGAAAAGGGCGTTTAGTTACGCTGCTCCTGTTGCTTGGAATCTTACTGTGTCTGTAAATGCTTTCATTGTTAATATTATCATTGTGATTGTGTTTTCATTGTGACTGTTTTTGATTTGTCTGTAACTGTGCTGCTGCCTATCTTGGCCAGGACTCTCTTGAAAAATGTATTTTTTTTATCTCAATGAGCCCTATCCTGGTAAAATAAAGGTAAAATAAAAATAAAATGTTTTTCGACAGCACGGCTAAGATTAGTGAGGTGGTTTAGAAAGGTGTTGTAATTCATAATACCTTTACTCCCGTACTGCCCCTCGTTAGCACAGCCACAAAGTTGTGATTTCTAATGCCCCCCCATTTATTAAAAATGTGTTGTTGGTTAAAGGTTCAATGTGTAAGATATGGCAGAATTTAAACTTAAAACATTAAAACAATGAACTAATATTATGAACAGAGTGTGAAGAGGTAACAGTGGTGACGTTATGTCAAAGACGTCTGTGTGTTGTGTTGCAGAGATATCTACTGAAGTTAGCATGCTAACAGCTAGCTTCTCTGTCCAGCCTGTAATACCACTTGTTCCTCTAGAGGTGATAGTGAGTCAGTGTAGCTCCAGTCTGCCTCAGTACAGAGGGAGAAGAAGTGCAGCTGCCTGACTCTCTTGTAAATATTACAGCCATGTGCTGTGTCTGTTTTATACTTTGTTTATTGAATTCACAGAGTCAGAAACGAGAAACCCCCTGCACCACCTCTCTTCGTCCTCACAGCTGCCAGGAGGCTGTTTCTTTGAGTGTGTATCTGTCTGCAGCCCCGGGAAACAGCGTAGCTTCAGTTAGCAGTTAGCTGGAGTTCAGCCACAGCACGGGGAAGTGCAGACTCCCTGTTGCTGCTGTTACACAGGTCCAGCAGCCCGCTGTGACTGCAGGGCTCTGCGACCTCTCTCCTCGGGCTGCTCTGTGGGCTGCTCTTCTGCCACCGGGATCACGAGACGAATATGCGGCCGTTTTCTAGTTTCTGCCACTTTGGATTTAGTCCAATAAACAAAGTAACATAACGTTACACGGACTAAAGCCCCGGTTAACATTAGTGTCCCAGTAAACACAGATGATCAGCTCCATGTGAAGATGATAAGACAGCAGAGTTTTCTGACCGGCTCTCAGAGTTTCAGCAGTTTGGTTGAATTTTGTTATTCTGGCCCACTGACAGGCATTACACAGGAGTAAATGCAATACATGATATAAAGAATAAATTAGAATACAATAAATATACCAAACTACTACAACTAAAAAGTAGAGATTGTATGGACCCAGTTTAGAGGTGAAATACTGCCCCAAATTTCTTTTTTTCCCCTTCACCGAATCATAGTAGAGGGTCCTTTTCTTTATGTCTCCAGTGGTGAAAGTAAAAATCCTATATTCGAATTCCCCTTTAAGTAGAAAAATGTAGTTAAAGCATCAACAATAAAACGTGTCCCCTTTGACTTAAATTATTGCATTGTAAATAGTGATACATCAATGCATAAATCAAATTTTTACTTTTTGAATTATTACTGGGCTAACTAACTATATGGTGTGAGACCTTTGTGAATGGGGAAGGCCCACACTGGTCCTTATGGAACAGCAGGTGTGTTCACCAGTCTCCCCAGCGTCTGTGTTGTGGGATCCTCTACTGCTGGCTGTGGGGGGCCATATAGATAATCCTATTGTGAGAGACACCCCACACATACGGACCCAACTCCGTAAACACTGGCTAGCAGTTTTTCCTTGTGCGGTGCGAGGGTCTAAGGACAGAGGGGGTCGTATCCTGTACAGTCTGTAAAGCCCACTGAGACAAATGTATCATTTGTAAAATTGGGCTCTATAAATAAACTTGATTTGATTTAAATGTACACACATTAGATTAGACTCTCTAGCCTACCTTCTCCCCACCCTCCTCTCGATTCCTGTCAATTGTATTATTACTTGCCTTCATTTGTTCATTCTGTTGCCATTACAAATACAAAAAGTTCAGGTATGTAAGGTTTTTAGGATATTGTATCCATGTACGGCATTTTTTTTGTTGTGCCCTTTTGTTTCCTGTCTGTTATTTTTGCGTTTTTCTGTTGTCGTTGTTTTTGTTTTCTCCTTCATCTGAAATATGAGAAGGAACACAACTAGACACAGTTTTTTGTAAGCATACAATAAAGCCAACAATGTGTTGTACTTTATCTTGTGTTTTTATGTAAGATCATCATCTGCACACAATAAAAAAGAAATGTAATGCAGTAAAAAGTACAATAATTCCCATGATTTGTGTAGGTACTCCAAAACTCTATGCAACACTGGAGTTAATGTACACATCACCGCTTTATGTCACACATACACATGCATTCACACACAATGTGGATCTGATCAGAAGAACACTGATGAAAATTGCGGATTAGAAGTCTGCCGTCAGGGAAGAACGATGTGAAATGATGTTTTCTGCGGAATGCTTTGCCTGTGGGCCTGCTGTAAAAATCTTCTGTCTCTAAAGTCAAAGCTGTATCCTGCTGTTCATTCACATTTCTTCTGATGACGAGGAACATTTGGCCTCAGTTCCACTCTGCTACTCACTACAACTACCAACTCTTACTTACTTACTTATCGACCAACCTTTATAATGGAATATGAAGACATACAGAAACATTTTTGCAACACTGTTAATTATTTGCTACAACTTATATGGTTTCTCTGATTTTTATTTCTTTTTGAATAAATATATACATAAGTGCATACATATGTATAGACTGTATACATACATATATATATATATCTTTGTGAGACACACTGTCAAGCAAAAATAGCATCACGTCACACAGCAATGTCCTCTGGATACAGGGGTGGTCAGCAAGGCCTTTTCAGTTCATTTTCAATATGCCCCTCCAGGGCAATGAATAACCTGTACTCCATAAAATGCACAACGAGAAAACGCTACAACACCTGCACTGCAAATATAGACTGTGAATCCATCCCGTGAAGGCTGTTCATCTGTGGCAGATTCTCAGAACAAGGGAGGGAAATATGTCTGGGGTTATTATATTTATGAACTATTATTTAAATGTATCAAAATAATTTCACTTATTTTCAAAGAAGAACAAACCGTTCCAGAATCTGCTTTTTGCTAAAGAAAATCAGCAAAGCATGTGAAAGTATTGTGGAAATAAATTGAATTTGATGGATTATATAGTCTCATAGTCTATGAGAAAAGTTAAATTTTAAGACTGAATATGAGACTACGTGCTTGGTTGCGTCTTCCTCTTGTCGGTCCGATCAAGTTGATCAGATTGAACTCAGGTGTATTTCTGTCATCGCAGTTCTGGGATGGAGTGTTGCGATTAGGCCTGTCCCATTTCAGTCCGGGTACAAAAGGAAGCCGGAAAACGTGCTATATTTGTTGTTGTTTCCGCCGTGCGCCTTGCCGCCGTCCAGTTTGACATAAATCTCGTCCCCGGAGTCTAGATGCAGGACGACACTGTTGCTGGCGTAGTCGTAGTTCTGGTCCGCGTCCTGCGCTATGGCGCTGGCTCGGACCTGTAAATTAAGAGAGAGAGCTTTGACCCAGCTGTAGCCTATAATAACCCCGCTAATTTACAGCAGGACAGACCGAACACAAGTGCGCGCGGAGCATGAAAGACTCAAACCATAAACCTTGCCATTTGTTCACAGCACAAAAAGCAGAGCCTGTTACAGATTTATTGAGCAAACAGGATGAAATAAAGAACCAACACCCGAACCACAGTCATGGATTTTAGATCAGTTTGAGTGCGCACTTGCTCTCTGTGTTGCGCAATGGAGAGCTGATTCACACACGAGGCAAGAACCTTTATTCATTTGTTTAATAAGCCATGCATCCTGCAGGTACACAGGGAATATTTACCTGTCCGTTTTTGCACAGGTCTGCCCACATGCTTGTCCCGTCTCCTCCGCGCATCAGCACATGATAGGTGAAGTAGTAAATCCCAGAGACTTGGCATGTGAACTTGCCGGTTGTCGGATCGTAGTGGTTCCCCAGGTTTGTGACAACGTCGTCGAACCGCAACACTTCGTATCCCTCGTGAGGGTTTTTCAGACCCACATAAAACGCTATCTTTGCCCCGCCGATAGCAGAGCCGAGCTCTCCACCAGTCTCGGTCTGCGCTGTGCCCACCACCCCGGGATACCCCATCTTTCCAGAATCTCCTCTATCCCCCGGCGGCCCTCTCGGACCTGGTGGCCCCAGTTCGCCTGGCGGCCCCCTCGGCCCGGGTTTCCCAGGCCGACCCGGCTCGCCTTTCGTCCCTTGAACAAAGGTCGGAGAAGGGACCGCGCTCAGGTCCTGCATGACCTCCAGAGCCGTGGCGCTCGGTTTAGGGTTGTACGGGTCACAGATCATCCGACAGGTGCCCATCATCTCGAAGTGCGCATCAGTCTTGGAAGTTTGGACCAGCAGGGGAATCGCGATGATGAGAGCTAAAACCATGACGATGCCAACCACAGCGCCAACGATTCTCTTCCTCTGGAGAGTCCCAGAAACAAGCGCTAAAAAGTCCGTTTTGCTTTGGGACGTAATGGTGAAGGGTGGTGAGAGCTAAACGCCACGGCAAAAAGAGAGTGGACCCAAACGGAGTCACTCCGCGCTAGGAGAGAGGGTAGAGAGAGCCTGGTAAGCCTA
>CALSCE010010630.1:3106568-3111847 GCA_943593645.1 Bovichtus variegatus
CATCATCTGGCCTCTGGAAGCCTCTCCCTGCACCAGAAGCAACACCACCTTCTGGATGAGAAAGAGCCTCTATTGTTGGAGCAAAGCCATCCAAAAGTTGGCTGGTGCCTATTTTTTATTCGCCTAATCTGTTACAAAGGCGCAACTTGTCTTCTGTTGTCAGGATCAGCTAATCCTTATCTCCACAGATCTAGGATTTCACTTCTCCTCATATCCCCTCGTCTCAGCAGGCTAAGCCAGCAGCTAACAAAGTGCTCTGTGGATTCTCAGGAGCGCCCTCACCCTGCTAATGAGTGCCAGACACATACACACATGACAACACACAAGCACAGACACAAGCGCTGCTCCATAACACATGCAGATTCATGAACACAATCCATGCTGACAAGTGCACTGACACACAAACAGGAAGCCACATAGCCCCCACAGTGTTACCACGCTCCCTGATGGGCACAAATCAAATCATTCTTTCTTGGTGATTAGCATCCTTGTGGATTTGACAAAAAAAGTTGAAATAAAACAGACTCTCACTCAGCTTGATTTGATGAAAAATTGAACAATGCATATTATGTGTGTTTGTGTGTGTGTGTGTGTGTGTGTGTGTGTGTGTCAGAGAGCATATTGTTCATGAAAGAACAGATAATGGAAGATTCTGGGGGTAAATTGTACTGGACTTGGTGAAAGGCAAGATCTACCTAGAAAAAGAGAGCATAGATTGTACTTTCAATTGTGTTCTTTTATTTAGGCTAGTTGTATTTGAATTACCTGAAATTATTTGGTTCAACTTTGAAACTATACTGTGTGCAACCTAGATGACACTGTAACTAACATATCTAGCAGACCATAGCTGTCTTGCTTTAGGAATTGTACAATTCATCACAGATTTAAGTTTCATTATTTAATTTTATTTGAACACAAGAAATAAAAGACATTTGGCCTATTTTCTATTTGAATGAGGACATTATTTAGTTCATACTAGACAACAAAGAAACAAAAGCAACACTTGCAGTGAGCAGATCCTATAAAGTACCATTGTTAACTGTTACATTTATGATTCATTCGAGATGGACTTGAAATTACAAAGAACATTTAAAATAATTTCCTTTGTAATTCCAAGTCCAACACTGTTGGTTTCGGATGGATGATGAGTGTAGGAAAACAGTTCTTTACTGCTTTAGTAGCCAGAATAGAATGCCTCCAGACGACGTGCGAGATCACACACATTGTGCTGACATATTGTTGGAAGGTGTAAATGAAAACGGACTGAGGTCAGTCTGGCCTGCAGCTGCCTGTCAGCTCAGCTGTGGTCGAGTCCAGAGGCATGACGTCACACTAACAGACACAGCACAACACCCATTTTACTGTGAAGGTCACAGAGCAATTAATGCTTCTCTCTGATCATAAATGGGAAACATGATCAAATAAACACAACAAATCACAAAATACTACTAAATAAAAGAAATAAGAATAATAAATAAACATTCCTTCATGTTTGATCCACCCAGACCTGGAAGATGGCTTGTTGTGCTGGAGATATGAAGCACAGCTATGCTTCTATCAGGCTACATTTGGTGAAAAGTTATTTGGACATCTATGTGTGACCACGTTAGGTATGTGGCTATGGTTTCAGCAGCCTTTCAATGCTACATTTACTTGTTGGTTGTGTTTTAATTGCCTGGATGTTCTTTCATCACCATTGCCTTGGCAATGCAAACATTTTCTGATTATAGTTGCCAAGCAGTGAGGCTTTGCCTTCAGTGGAGTTTAACATTGGTAGTGACTTGGAGGTAGGTCACTGCAGAAGAACATAAATAGTTGCCTTAGTCAACTTAAGTGTCTTCTCTAATAGTAAGTGCATGTAAATGCATTTGGGTATACGGAAAGACAAGGAAGGCCTGGAAAGAAAAAATGTGTGGTGATGGGAATAAATAAAGACAAAAGTAAAAAATAAGTGTTTGTATGCATTTTTGTCTGTGTGTAGGCCTAAAGAAAAAGTGGAGATAGACAGAGAGAGGAGGCTGACTATGTGTGCGCCTTCAGCTGGATAACTGACCAAATCTCTGTCAGTTCTGTCTGTCTCTGTTAGGACTTTTAGGTAAAATTACATTTCTTTTTTTTTTCTCTCTAGGGACAAACTAACTTACAGAGCTGCAGCCAAATGACATATTGTAGTAGATTTATATTGGGTCTTAAAATAGATACTTCCTTCCAAGCTTAGTTTGATCCAGCAAGCCAAGATCAACGCTGTCACTGGACTGTTAACATCTGTTGTCATTTATCTGGTCACTTAATGTGATGTAAGAGTAAATGACAGAGAAAATGCAACCGCACAATGGTACTGTTGTGACTTTGTGACATGTCTCCACCCTCAATGTGCTGTGTGATAGAGCAAACTGTCATTTACTTAAAGAATATCGAAGGCTGTCTGCAGGCAGCATTATATCATGAATAAATAAGTAAAAACTGAATTTTTTGAGACAATATGACTATTGTCAAGACAATAAAACAGCCAATAAGATTTTCCGACCTATTTTTATGTGGTACAACGACCGAACACTTGTTATTGGGTCAGAGTTTTTTCGAGTCTGTGTCACAACAGTACAATACTAACAGGTCATATGTACATGGAAAGACTTATTGGTTGCTGTAAACACTCAACTTTTCCATACTGGCCAAGTTATCCCCTCCTCATACAACAACACCATAAAAGAAAATAGGGGAAAAAGTCCTCATTCTGTGTAAAATGCATTCTGCTTGTTTGTTTTTGTTTTTGTTTACTTGTGACTATGGGGGTGGAGGGAAGGGTCAGGGGGATATGTTGCATGTTCACACATTGGTGATTGCTGATTGTTGGACACTCTTCTGAAAAAGAAATATTGAGCCTTGCATATTCATTCTGCTGAAGATAATACAAGGCTTCAGTGGTCTGAGTTTGACAAATCAGCTGGACATCTTTGTGTTGACAGTATCATGTAAGCTGATCGTGGAAATACAAAAAGGGAATTTTGGACAACGATTGATTACAGCGATCAATAACCGACAACGTACATGTGATGTCATGTGTTTGAGTATTGTGTTAAAGAGGAACTCCACAGAGAGGTGTTTTTGTCATTTAGCCTACCCTCATATAAACGGGGTGAACAAAATGTGGGAAACACCTGCAGTACAGTTCTGCACCACAAACTGCAGCCACCAAAAATGATCATAAAGTTGAACCAACATCTCTCCAAAACAGTTTTAACAAAACTGAACATTATAATCTTCACAAATCAGAATCAGAATCAGAAAACCTTTATTCGTCCACAGCGGGTAAATGTACAGCGCTACAACAGCAAAGGGACAGTGCAGATAAAAGGGCAATATAAAATAAGTACAAAATAGAATAAAAAAACAATAACCGTGGTAAGTAAGTGGCAGGTAAACATAATACAGTAAGTGAATATGTGAGAGTAATACTCTAGCAGCCAGTAGTAACAATAGTACATAGTAAAAAGAGATATATTGCACATACGTATTGCACATGATTGTATTGCACAGTAATAAATAGTAACAGGGTGTATTGCACATGAGCGGTGGGACAGTGGTATTACACTCCACATTGAGTGTGTGGTGGTCTACCAGGGGTTGTGGTGGTTGTACAGTCTGACTGCTGCAGGAAGGACCTGCGGTATCTCTCAATGTGACACCGCGGGTGAAGCAGCCTGCCACTGATGGAGCTGCTCAGTGCTGACAAAGTGTCCTGGAGGGGGTGGGACATGTTGTCCAACAGGGACGACAGCCTTTCTCACCTTACACCTCTTGAGCTCTCTCCTCATCTGGTTTGTTGTGAGGGACAAAGTGCAGGTAGTAGATGGGGAGGGTGGGGTGTCAAACAGGAGACAGAGTGGGTGAGTCAAATGGCTGGGAGCTGGGAGCTATGGGTTGGGGGAGGGGAGTAGATGAAAGTAGGGGGGTAACAGGACCATAACCTGGCAGAACAGTTGATGGGGGTTGCAGCAGGGGGGAATGGGCCAGGGGAGGGCTGCCTGACTGATCAAATCTGTTGAAGAAAATGTTCAAGTCATTCACCCACTTTATGTCCCCCTTGGGCTGGGAGTCTGGCTCCTTGAACCCAGAGATGGTTTTGAGGCCTCTCCAGACTCCGCTGACTTCCCTCTGCTGCAGCTGCTCCTCTATCTTCTTCCTGCAGCTGTTCTTTCCGTCCCTGATCTTCCACCTCAGCTCCCTCTGTACAATCCTCAGATCCTCCTTGTTGCCTGACCTAAAAGCCCACTTTTTGTCCTTAAGCAGAGCCTTTATGTCAGGCTTAATCCAGGGTTTGTTGTTGGGAAAACAGCGTACAGTCCTGGTGGGTACGACATTCTCCACACAGAAGTTCATATAGTCAGTAACACAGTCTGTAAGGCTGTTAATGTCCTCCCCATGAGAGTCTGCAAGCACATCCCACGCAGTAGTGTTGAAACAGTCTCTTAGTGCCTCTTCAGACTCATCAGACCATCTCTTCACAGTCCATGTGGTCACCGGCTGCCTGTACACAAGAGGTTTGTACACAGGCAGGAGGTGTACAAGGTTGTGGTCGGATCTTCCCAGGGGAGGTAGAGGTGATGAGCTGTATGCCTCCTTGGTGTTGGCATACAGTCCAGTGTTTTGTTGTCTCTAGTGGAGCAGGTGACATACTGTGTGAATGTGGGCAGAGCGACATGATTAAAGTCTCCAGAGATCAGAAGGGAGGGAGGATTTACTGCAGGAATGTTGTATTAGAATGCAATATTTTTAGCTAGGTGTATCTAATGAACTGGCAACTGAGTGTACAGTGCACTATATTTATGTCCAATTTATTTGAGTGTCAAATGTATCCACTATATAGAGCCCTCAAAAATTCCAAAAAATATTATTATTATATTATTATAATGTATAATAGCATACAGTGTACACTATACTATACACTGCTGTCATGTATTAGCTGTCCCTTTGAGCCAATAAGGGAAATGTTCATTAAAATAGATTTTGCAATATAAATAAAAACATATTTTTCTTTCCTATCCCTTACATTCTCAGAGCAGATCAGCAATAGCATTTTGGTTTGTGTTTTTGAATGTGCTTTTACACTTTCACTGTCTCATCAACAATCTGCTTTAGTTCCTGAAATGTCACTGAACCAACAGCATCCTGCTGCAGAACTCAATGCTCGGGACACATCCAGGAATTCATGTGTGCTGTTTATCACGTTTCAATAACATTTACATGCCACTATATTATGTTGCGCAGTATATTGTCTT
>CALSCE010010630.1:3117512-3135612 GCA_943593645.1 Bovichtus variegatus
GGCAGGTCAGGCAGGTCAGGCAGGTCAGGCAGGTCAGGCAGGTCAGGTAAACAGATAAACTAGAATAACGGCAGGAAAACACAAGACAATCTGGCAGGGAACAAGCGAGAGTGAACTGGTATATATACACACTGAGAGACTAAGGAGGGAATGAGTAGCAGGTGAGGAGATTGGCCAGGGAAACCAGGTGAGGGAAATGAGTTGATTGCAGGCATTGAGGAGGAAACAGGATCTGAAATGATGAGAAATAATGACAAGGCAAAACAAAAAATCATAACAAACTAACAGTGGATGGAACTCGTGACACATAATCTAATTCAGAAGCTCTGAAGGAAAGAAAGTGAATTGTGTTAAATTAGTGTGGTTTCTTTCGTCGTGATGTTGTGATGATGATGAAGGAATCTCTGCTGACACCGGCTTCGTTGCATATAAAAGGTTTATTACAAGTAGCACAGCATCAAACACCAAAAACAGGCGATATGAGGATTCCAAGCCAAAATGAACCCTCTCCCTTTACATCACTCTGTCCCTGTTATTTATCGGGCACAGAGACCACCTCACCCCCTAGCAGGTCATCTGAGGTCAATGTATCCCACATGTTATTTAGTAAAGACACATGTCCTATTCCCTAGTGTGTAGAGGAGAGGCTCCTTCCAACATTCCTCAGGATCCCTTATCTAGAAATGTACTCCTCCATGATAAAGAAAATAAACATTGTGTATTGCCAGGTTATACACCACATTAGCTAGAGAGCTAGCTACTTACATTAACCTAAAGCATCTCCATTTGCCTGCTCGATGCATAGTGAGGATGCAAACAGGCCGAAGAGACGTTCAACTAATGTCGAGGTTAAGAAATGGTATGGTCCATTTTAGGGGTGTCTGGAATCACATTACAATATTCTTCCAAGCATGGGAAATATATTGTAATATTTAACAATTACAGGTAAGAAGCATAAATGTTTCAACCCCCCATATTTTCCCTTAAAATTTGAACCATGTATGAATGCATTTAAAATTCCAAACACTGTATGTCAAAAATTATAAATAATCAGCAAAGAGGATTCAGAAGAATATCCAAGTTGCATTATCTACACAAAAGGAGCACATAGAAGGATTTACCAGCAACCAACCAACTTTGGATAAGTAATTTGAACTTCTGAGTTTTCTATACTCACTCTGCTAATGGAAGATTTGGAACTCATAGACTATGGACAAAGTCTTGTGTCTCTAAAAGTCAGTCCTCTCTCTCTCTCTCTCTCTCTCTCTCTCTAGCCAAATAACGTAACATATCCTTGAGGCCTATACCTGGCCACTAAAATGTACCGAGTGTTTACCAAGAGCACAGGTCAGAGAGGAGCTCTGACGTACGTCTGGATATAGGTAGTAGAAGATAGCTTACACAGCCCTTTGGAACCCACAATTAATAGGTTGAGGGGCTCGGACCCTTTAAACAGAGAGTTGGTCTAGATGTGCCTTAGGTCCATCAAGGGGTAAACTAGTTTAGCACTGTGTCTCTACTCGTTACTGATTCAGTCAGATATGTTCTTTGCTGTTGGTGAAACCCAGTAAAAAAAGTTTCCACAAATCACAATGCTTGTGTTTCCAGGCATTGGAAAATGTATCCACCTTGTGACTGGCATTACGAACTAGCTTAGGCTATTTCAATCAGGAGAGACTCATTTCATAGTGAACAAATACTTATTGACACAAGAGGATGAGACTTGTGACTCGAGATTAGACCCCATCGTGACATCATATATTTTAGGGGGAAGTGAAGCCGTAAGTAGAATAGGAAAGGCATAGACATCATGGTGAGGGTGATGGGATGAAGAGGATGCTGAATATCTGGATTTGATGAGGAGTGGACTTCTGATGAGCTCGACCAGGGCACTGGAGATGATGACTGGAGGTGAACGGGGAGGAGGAGGGCCACTGCAATATCACCTGAAATGACAGCTGATGGCAGAGAGAAGAACAGATTTAAAGTTTGACCACAGCACCATGTTTGGCAGGATAGAGATCGTGACTAAATGTAGTTGGTTAACTAACAGAGTGGATGCCCATAATGAGCTGATTAGAAGCAGCTGGAAGAGAGAGAGGGAGACAATGAGAATGAATGAAGCATAAAGGTTGTCTTCCTGATTGAATTTAAGCTGAGCTTCATAAATGCTGTGGCATGTCGTGTCAGTCCATGCTTTTTATTTGTCCCAACAAAAGTAATCATAAATAAATTGTATCAAGAAAATGACCGTGGAAATGACAATGAGTTAAAGTGTTCATGTTCTAACTTGATATTTGACAGTTAGGGGTAACTTTATTTATTAGGGGTAAGTTTATTGGAGTAGAATTTCTCTATATTCCTGAAGATATATGACCACACATAGATCATCATAGAAAAAAACAATTTTTGGTAAATAAAACATAATGATGAAAAACATTTAGATTTAACAATTAGACTGAGGAAAAAAGTGCACCCTGCTGTCAGGTTGTTTAAAAAAAACAAGAATCTAGTTTGAATGATTATTTTGCAGTGTATTTTTATTGACCTTTACAAAACACGTTGTTCCAAACTGTCAGGGAGTGTCAGTAGGAAGCCTGCAGTGCTGCAGGTTGATGTAGAGTGGTCTGTCAGAGACTTCTGGCGAGTCTCTCGGAGAGTAAATGTGACAACATAGTGCAGTCCGGTGCACTCACCTGTCATGTTGCAGTAGACCTGTGCGGGCCCCAGGGGGCCACTCCCATCTGGATCAATGGAGTAGAAGCCAGATGAGCTGCCAATCAGCCTGTAGGCCTCACATGATGACTCATAGATGGCTGGAAGGAGCACACAACAACAGCACTGCAAAACTTCTCCATCTTATCAGGTAATTTCTGTCGAGAATGTACACATCTATAATTTCGTCAAAGTGTAAGTATTTTTGTGTAATGTTAGACATTCATGATTGAACAAGAAACAATCAAAGTTAAAGTTCCAAATGATTATTTATTGAGAGTACAGATACTTTATTTATCCCCGGGGGAAATTTGGATGAAACAATCCCGGTCTTTCTCCTCCATTATCTGTTTTAATCTCTTTTACACATTTTACTGTGCAGCAGGCTGCAGGGCCTCCTCCTGGAATAACCTCTCTGCTGGCATCAGACAGGCTGACTCTGTTGAGGCCTTTCAATTTGAACCTAAAACTCATCTTTTCACCTAAACCTTCAGTTAGTAACTTATTCTTTGATTTCTTCAAGCTTGTATACCTGTTACTATTATCCTTCCGGCGCGTCGGGATAAGAAAGAATAAATACAGCTGATAATAATACTGAAAATAAACATAGGATAATAACTATATCATTGAAGATAATATACCTATACTTTACAATCCCTCAATATATTTACATGGATACATGTTGAGCATGTATTATGCTTGTATGAATATATTCTTGAGATATATTTTACAAATTAGATCATCTATGACGTGTTTTTCTACTTATTTTGCTTCATATTATGGCAGGAGAAGACATATTTAGCTGCCAACCAAGTCGTATTTCTTCCTTCCCCCAACAACAAAAATAAGCTTTTAGTCATCAGTAGAGGCAGAGAAGCCTGGCATAGATCTTTCAAATTTTTGCAAATATTTTATGTTATATTTATATTTATCTTATGTCATTATATTTGGGACATATACACAACAAAGGTATTTGTGTTACAAGGTCCTGGTGTCAGTGTGTAAAACATGTTCCTCGCTTGGTCTCCACCATTTAAAAACTCTTTCTATTTCAAGTTCGTGGTCACTGACTCTGTATTTTGTTAAAATTAGTTTTTCTTTTGGATTTTTTCATTTGAGATATTCTGCTATTTGGATATATCGGTTCAGGGATTAATAACAGAGGTGTTTGTTTTGCATTTTATTTTAATTTCTCTTTTTGTTCTGTATATTCTTCTTTTAATTTAGTTTCAAACGTTTTGATTGATGATGGAGGATTTTGTCTGGGGCTAGTGCAGGTCTGAGGCCGACTGACTGTGGTGTTCAGCTCAATATATCTCAGAGATCGCTGAGAGCTTTGTATGCAATCAGACTCAGATTTAGGTGTTGACAAAATGTAATTGATTCTTTTTGGATTAGAATTTTCGGAGGGAATATACCGAGTTCTGCTCTACATGCATAGCTTGGGGTGTCAAACTTGTTTTGAAATATTTTTCGCTTCCATAAAGAATAATTGGAGTGATCAGAGAATTATCGATTTTTAGAGAGGAAGCAGAGCAGAGCAGGAACTTTATGTTAACAGACCTAGGGCTGCAGATTGTTCATTGATGTAAATGTTAAACAGTGCGCTCAGACTGCATCCCTGTCTCCCTCCATGCCCCTGAGCCAATTCTTACTATTTATTTTCCATGTACAGCATAAGTTATGACATCCTGTTTAGTGGTAAACTCCCTTCTCATCTCTCTGCTCAAGCAGCTGAGCTTATTGCACTCACAGAAGCATGCATATTGGCTGAAGAAAAAACTGTTAACATTTACACTGATTCCAGATATGCATTTGGAGTTGTTCATGATTTTGGCACATTATGGAAACAGAGATTTCCTAACATCATCCGGTAAACCCATTGCTCACTCACGCCTTGTGTCAGGTCTTCTAGATGCCATCCTCCTGCCAGCCTCCATCTCTGTCATGAAATGTGCTGCACATACTAATCATTCAGATCCAGTTTCTCTAGGAAATACTACAGCTGACGCTGCCGCAAAAGCCGCCGCCGTTTCAGGTTCTTCTTTTACCCCATGTTGTCTTCTTTTAGGTGTCCCACAGAAACTTGAATCACATGATCTTGCTGCTAATGTTACAGTGTTACAAACTCTTGCATCTCCACAGGAAAAGGCACTCTGGTCCAAATCTGGAGCTGTCTTCAAAAACCAAGAATGGATAGGCCCTGACAATAAACCTTGTTTGCCAAATGCTCTCTTCCACTGTTATTCTAAACTGGCTCATTCCAGAGACCACGTTGGCAAAGGGGGAATCTGTGCCTCTGTAAATTCAGTTTGGTACACAAAAGGTTTCTCTGTTTTTGCTCAAACTTTCTGCAAAAGATGTGTTGTATGTGCTGCTAACAATGCAGCAGGGGCTATTCACATGCCACCTGCTGGTCATCAACCACAGACCATTTGAACATTTCATGATGGATTACATTGAACTAACCCCATGTGAAGGAAAGAAATAATGTCTTGTTATTGTTGATATGTTCAGTAAATGGGTTGAAGTTTTCCCCTCAGCTAAATAAGATGCAAGTACAGTGTTGTAGCACTATTGAAGGAAATTATTCCCAGATGGGGAATACCGTTATTCATCAGTAGTGATAATGGCCCTGCATTCGTAAGCAAAGCTCTGACAGAAGTGTCACAGTATCTATGGTTTGACATATGCCACCACTGCTCTTATCACCCACAGAGTGCGGGGGCGGTGGAGCGTGAAAATGGTACAATTAAGTCAAAACTCGCAAAGTGCTGTGATGAAACTGGCCTTTCAAAGGTAAAAGCACTCCCTCTCATTCTTTTCCACATGTGCACTCAGGCAAGATCCAAACATGGACTCAGCCTGTTTGAGATATTGTTGGCACTATGGGAAACAAATGCAAGCGACTTCTCAAATGGCTTGGAAAAAATTGCATTGCCTTAGACATGTTGTTAGCTGAAAAACTCTTTCAAGACTAGAAACACTGGCCAATGAGCTCAAGAAAAATGCTGGGACGGATCATTTTATGCAAGACTGGTGGGATAAAATGTTTGGCAGATGGAGATCAGTCATAATGACAGCTTTAGCTGCCATCTCGGTAGCCTTACTCAGTTTTATGATTCCTGGTTGTTGCATCATTCCCTGCATTAGAAGTCTCATCATTCGCACAATTGACAAATCCATTACAAACCAAATGACCACTCTGACTGAACAGTTGCCACTGCTCAAAGACTTTGCTCATACATCTGATGTTTCTCCCTACCTGACTGGTTGCCTCCATTTCACAATGAACCTGAAACTGACCAAATTATTTAGACTACTAATTTTCCTCAGGCCAACTATTAATATATGAAATGCCTATGTTTCACAAAATAAAGCATTGGTTTCTCATTTATCAGTTTATGATATGTTTACGTAAACCTTCGGAAAGTATTCATTGATGTCATGATAAATTGTGTAATATGTATTGTGGCCGGTAGTTCGGCAAAGGGGGAATTGTTGTGGAAATGTATCATATAGTCTTATAGTTATATTTTGTTTCTATAAAGTTGTTACTTGGCCTTACAGCGTGTTTCCTCACATTTGTAATACACATGTCTGATGTCCTTGCCTGCTGGCATGTGACAGACAGTAAGGCACCACCTTGACCATTGTCACTAAATTAGCAGACGGATGTTAACAGTTGTAATTAACACGTCTGATGTCTCTGTGCCTTTGTTCCCATTTGGTAGACAGAAATGTGTATTACCTGCTGTCCTGCCCATGCAACTCTACTGTATAAATGACTTGTGTTTCTGTATACTCCTGGTCAGATTCTTGCAACACTCGTTGGTGCAGGTTATCCGTCCTTTCAATTGAAAACGATTAACTCTGTTGTAACAATTCAAACTCTTCATTAAATAACTGCAAAGCTCAAACTTCTATATTTGTTCATTTCTTACACGAAGGTGATTCATTTTTGAATTACCTCCACAAAATCAATGATAGATTGATATTGTGGCGGTAAAGGATAATTATACAGTATAAATATGAATTATGTGTATGGATATGTTAACATGATGACATAACATGACATGAACATGATGTTAAACATGTATTAATAACCGATAACAGGTTACCAGTGTAGTTTGCTTAACTAATAGTGTTATTTTGTTGTGCAGCACACCATGTTTATATTCATACGTAGATGAAGCTATTGTTAACGTTATTATTTCCATGTTATCTTTAGATGAGCACTAAACCTAAGAGCCACAAGGCAATAGGAGACAGACAGTGGATGGTGAGGCTGGGGGCATTTGCCAGTTCTGGGGTTTGGCCTCCTGGAGGAGGCAATAAACCCACCCCAAGGCATGACCTCTTTCAGAAGGTAAAGTATAGCAAAATATGCACCCATTACTTATTACTGTCATTAGTATGTCCCTTGATGAAAAATGGCCAATATGCTGGTGCAGATAATAACAATCAGACTACTGTACACTGAGTGACTCGCTCGCTCCAGGCTGAATAACAATTGTGATGGTTTCAGACTGAGAAGTGCCCCATGCAGGCCGATGGACAGACCACCCTCTTTGGGGAGTCCATGGCCTTAATTGTGGTTTCCATGCTGTTAATGTGATTTATTTGAAAATGACAACTCATTATCGTTATTCTTGCATCACATGTCTGTTACAATACTGTTATTATGTTGCTGTTACATCATGTCGTACTTAATGCTGTTTATTTCGCCTGCCTGTGCCCCGAAGTCTGTGGCCTCAGTCCCTGGTGCGACTGCAGCAGTGCCACGGTCTTTCATGCGGCTTCCTCTCTGCCTGCTGCATTCCAGGCTACTGCCACCATGCCACAGCCAGGTGTCTCCTCAGCACTTGATTCGGTACCACCTGACGAGTCCGGGGTATATAAATACATCATTATTTGAGAAGAAATAAAATCTGTGTATCTGTGTTTTGTCCCATTTCACTGTCCTCAAATTGTGTTGCTCATCTCTGTTATTGTGTGCAGGCTGTGGATGACTCTGGCATGGCAGGCATGGACAGAGTGGACATCTTGGCAGAGTCTGGTGGAGCTGAGAAATCAGCTCTCTCTTGCCCTTAACAACCAGCAGGTCAGGAGCATTTATAGTCTTGCTACTTGCTTCTTGCCCAAACTCACATTTCGCTAGGTTTAAAGTAAGGGACGCGCTGGCGAGGCGAGTGAATACCTGCTCGAGGATCTGCATGTGCTCCTCCCAATTGGTGGTATACATAATCAGATCATCTAAATAGGCGTTACAGTTACTCACACTAGCCAACACCACAACTACCAACCTCTGAAAGGTAGCAGGTGCGTTGCACATGCCAAAAGCCATGACCGTGTTCTGCAAGAAGTGATCCGGAGTTACAAATGTAGATATTTTGGAGGCGCGGTCAGTTAATGGTACCTGCCAATATCCTTTGAGCAGATCCAATTTACTGACATACTTAGCAGAGCCCAAGTTATCAATACAGTCCTCCATCTGAGGCAACGGATAGGAGTCTGGAACCGTAACCACATTCACTTTACGAAAATCGGTTATGAATTGAGGAGATCCTTCAGATTTAGCCTCTAAGAGACGTGGAGAGCTTCAGGGACTGGACCTTAAACCATTTTCTAAAAGATACTTTGCTTCATCTCTCATCAGTGCACGTTTCACTGGATTAACCCTGTATGGATGCTGCTTAATAGACTTTGCATCCTTAACATCAATGTCATGTTGAAGCACAGTAGTTTGAGTAAGGACATCATTAAAAAGACATGGAAAACTAGCTACTAAAGCCACTTCGTCACCCTGCTGCCCATCGGACAGGTGAGGCAACCGCTACGGTAAATCTACCAACATCTCAGAGTTAGGCAAACGGGCACCCTGCTGTAAACAAGACCACATTTTCAAATCATAAGACATTTTAAGGTTTTCCACCACAATCAACGCGGAGCTGCCCAGAACAGCAGCTGTTTCGGCGTGTTCTGATGTTGGCAGACTGGTTTTGGGCGCCTCTCCAGAATGGTACAGTTTTAACATATTAATATGACAAACGCGAGTTTTACGCCTTCTTTCAGGAGTACCAATGACGTAGTCACTGAGACAGTCATGGACGTCATATGGGCCAGAGAATTTGGCTAAGAGGGTCGAGAGGGAGCCAGGAATAGGTAGCAACGCCAAAACTTTGTCGCCTACCTTAAAGTGGCGGGGTACAGCTGAGCGGTCGAAGTTACGCTTCATCACAGTCTGTGCAATAGAGAGAGACTCTTTTGCAAGACTGTTTGCATGGTGCAAACGTTCACGGAACTGACTAACGTAATCTAACACATTTTTCCCAGGAGGAGACTCAGGTGACAGGAATGCAAGGCCCACGAGGCGTGTGGCCAAAAGTTGGGTTCCCTCATCCCAACTTTTCTCAGTTGTCAGACAATACTTACGGAGCATAGACTTTAACGTCTGATGCCATCGCTCTAACGCGCCTTGAGTTTCAGGATAATATGCGCTGGACATGATGTGACGCACCTTCAGTGTCTGGAAGACCTGTTTGAACAGTTTCGACTGGAAATTTGTACCTTGGTCAGTTTGAATTACACGGGGAAGCCCGAATGTGGAAAAGAACTTGGTTAGCGCTTTTACTACCGAGCTGGCCGTTATGTTACGCAAAGGAACAGCTTCGGGGAAGCGAGTAGCAGCGCACATAATGGTCAGTAAATACTGATTTCCAATTTTTGTTTGAGGCAAAGGACCAACACAGTCGACTATCACCCGTTCAAACAGCTCTCCTATTGCAGGTATAGGATGTAACGGAGCTGGGGGAACAACTTGGTTAGGTTTGCCGGAAATCTGGCAAACATGACAACAACGACAGTACTTAGCAACATCAGTCTTTAACCCTGGCCAAAAGAAGTGCCTAAGTATGAGCTGATACGTTTTGTCACG
The DNA here is from genome assembly GCA_943593645.1 of Bovichtus variegatus. Classification (NCBI taxonomy): domain Eukaryota; kingdom Metazoa; phylum Chordata; class Actinopteri; order Perciformes; family Bovichtidae; genus Bovichtus; species Bovichtus variegatus. The sequence goes on from CALSCE010010630.1 coordinate 3,127,165, forward strand.
CCCACTGACCACTGACTTTCATGAGCTACTGATAATACATGCTGACAGTGCACAGCGGGCACAACTACTTGATGTACTGTACTCCAATCAGTATCAGCAGCTGTGATGAAAGACCATTTACAAACTAGAATGTCCTTGTCAAGAACATACCTTTTCACCACTTGCTTTGTCGGCACTCACCACATTTGAAAAACACCTCTTTAGCGTCGGATCCGCTCGTTGCGCGGCACAGAGGCGCTCTCGTGTTAACAGAAGAGTCGGGCAAACTGAAGGCACGGCAGGGCTGACGGGACGCACGGGCTCAGCCTCTGTTTCGTCAAGAGATGCATCTGCACTCTCGGTCTCCTTCTCGAACCCAACTTGTCCTGAAAAAACTGGCATAAGCACACTATCAGACAAAGTCACATCATAATTTTTACGCGCCTGTGCACGAGTGACTACACAAATAGGGAACACATCCGAGTGTGGCTGTATTACCTCAGGTGACCCTGCAGACTGAAGGGAATCCAACACTTCCAGCACAGGAGTCACTTTGCCACCAGCGATGTCATTACCCATCAGAAATATAATACCTTTAATTGGTAATGCAGGACAAAAAGCGACAGGGAAGAAACCACTAATGAATTTGGACTTTACATGTATACGGTGTACCGGTCTGGAAACCTTGCCAGTTAACGACACAAATCCGTCGAAAACGAACGGCTTGAAGCAGTCATCAAAACTGTCACTACTACCAAGATCTGGGCACAGTTCCATTTTAATTAATCCGATGACCTTCGGCGGTAATACACTCTGCGCAGATTGTTGTTGCTCTTGTAAAAACACTCCCTTTCCTCCCTTCGGCTACTCGGTAACTGTGGCAGGTTAGGCTGCAGGGCCGGAGCATAACGAGGCTTCTCAGCAGAGGCTGACGTGAAAACAGCCTTGTGAGTCAGCACATACTCATCGGCTAACACTGCAGCAGAGGAAAGTGAATTTACTTTCTGTTCATTCAAATACACAACAATGCGATCAGACAAACATTTCTTGAATTCCTCCAACAAAAGCAACTCTCGCAGAGAATTGTAGTCATCCACTTTACATGAGGTACTCCACTTGTCAAACAAGGTTCCCTTTTCCCTGGCGAAGGTTTCCCTTTTCCCCCTGTTTGTCTGTATGCTTCAGGAACCAATTCATAAGCGCGCAGAATAGCCGCTTTAACAGATTCATATATCAGGCTATTCTCCAAAGAAAGTGCAGCAACAGCTTCTTGGGCTCTGCCATGAATTTTGCACTGTACCAGAAGAGGCCAGACTTCAGGCGGCCACTGCAAAGCTGTTGCAATGTGCTCAAATGCACAAAATATGAATCTACCTCCGCTTCACGGAATGTAGGCACTAAAACAATGTGTTTACTAATCTCAAATGCACTGCGGGATAGTGAGGGGATGGAGGTAGGGGACGTACCTGCGTCATCAGCAAACGCCTTTGAGGCGTGCATCTGCGACTCGAGCTCCAGGTGACGCAGCCTTATGACTTTGTCGGCTTCATTTTCCAGTTTCCTAATTTCAAGCTGATGCTGTCTGTTCAGTGCTTTTTCCTGGGCTTCCATTTGGAGACGGGCAATGCGGACTTTCAGTCGAGCCTCGTCTCTGGACCCGGTACTGTGAGAATAATCAATATGTAAACAGTTACAATGTGCCTTATTGTGTCCTTATTAAGATGTAATATGTAAGATGTTATTGAATTAAGTAACTACTAGTGGCCAATCTACTGTGAAATAAGATGCAATATTTGTAAACTGTGAAGCGGAAGCGTACACCACCTAAAAGGGTGACAGAAGATCTGATTGGAGCAGAGAAGCGCTAAGAGGCGTGGACACACCAAGTGCCAGCATGGGGCCAATAGGACCTGGCCCCAGCCAACCAATGGGAGAAGACTATACCCAAAAGGCGGCGGGTATAAAATATGTTGTAAAAAAGATCGTGGCCATTCTATGGATCTGTGAGACAGAGTAACTACTTAAATGTGGTCTGTGGAACAGTGAAATGGGGCGGTCCTCAGCTGAGTACTTTTGAAATGCATACCATATCATCATCGAATAAATACAGTTAATATGAAGAGAAGTTTTCTGAAATTGATTTCTATGTGTCTCTATTTCCAAATATAAGAACACAACTGTACTGACGGTAGAAAGAGGCTCATAGCGAGGCAACGTGAACGGAGTTTTCAACTGCCTGTCCACCTCACTATTCACATCTTCAACCGCTCGAGAACCTTGAGGTTCAGGTTCATCTCTTCGCTCAGGGTGTCATCCAGCACAGCAAGCTCTGACCGAACTGGCAACACAATCATCCCCCTTTCCACTAATTCACTCACCACGAGCGCTTTAAGCTCTCTCTTAAGTATCTGAGTATCTGAATTTGCTCCACAGAAGGATGAGCCACAAAGGACTCGACGTCATATAGTGCCATGTCCACTAAGCGTAAAGACAATAATTGTTTGCTCCTTTTTACTTTACTATTTCCATCAATCCAACTATCTATCAATAACTTTGGCTTCGGGAATCTATTAATTATCCCGGATGAGCCCCCATTTATGTTAAGACCCGGCTCGAGAAGGGAAAAGGGAGTAACATAAAACCAGATAGTATTGGTTAAACAAAGCTATTTATTGACAGTAAGGATGAAATGGACAACTAAAAGGAGTTATGCACACAAAGAACAAAAGGAGGTCTCTTAACATAAGAAAAAAGGCATTTCAGCCAAATCAAGACACCTCTTGACCAGCTGGGTGAAAACTAAATACTTACAAAACAGGCAATGTAGAATAAAGAACAACATCACTCCAAGGTTGACACATATACATCGAGCAGCAGTAGCAGCAGCAACAGTAGCAACCCCCGACTGTTGAGCAGGCCAGGTACTTGTAGATCCTGGTCCACACCGTGCGTCTCGGATTGGAGAGCCGGAACAGGTATCCTCCAATCCACGTTGGTCTTCCTCAGGTGGGAGGAGAGCAGCAGCGCTGCGGCCAACCACGGATCGGGGACTCATCTCATTGAGTAGTTTGTACTGTTTTCGAGCCGGTCCTCTGTGCTTCTTGTTAGATAACAGTTTTAGTTGTTTTCTAGCATAAACACATTCCTTATCATACAATTTTTCTTTTGAAGGTTTATTTTTTGCTCTTTTGTTATTATAGTTAATTATTGTAAGATTTAATTTATAGCTAATTCATTAAATACAATGTTTAAATGTGTGCATGGATAGTAAGTAGGTCTGTAGAGATTAAGTTTTGTTACAATTGTTGTACTGCTCAGTACAGTTATATAATCATCAATTATGCTGGATTTTTCAATTTATATTTATTTTGCTGGTTTCTGATTCTAGTACATTGTTATATTTTGTAGACCAATTCAGATATTGTGTTGTTTGGCAGTGGTCTGAAAAGGGAAGTTTTGGTAAAACTAAAAATACATAGATATCCTCTGGGTCGATATCTGTAATGGCATAATCCACAACACTGTTGGCTAAAACAGAGGAATAATTCTACCCAGAGAGTCCTCCCAATAACAATGAATAAGGCCAGGCTTCTTGTTTACAACATTATCAAAACTTTGTCTTTGTGATATTGTGTGTCGGGACTGGGGGGATATGGCAAAATACATGTTTGTTTCTTTTTACTTATCTGTAGGTTTTCATATATCCAGTACTTGCATTGCAATCTACACATAATAAATTATGACCTAATGACTGGAAATGAATAATTTCATAATGGAGTTCTTGAAAACTCTCCTCAGTATAATAGGGGGAGTTTGAGGGTGGGCAATAGACTGCACACAAACAGATATCTCTGGTACTATTAACTATACCTCTGGTGATGTTGATCCAAAGGTTTCCTTTTTTTTTTACTTGTGATATTTAATTTGTGTTCTGTGCTTTATGCTAAATGAATGTGCTTTCTGAATCTCTTCTACTTTTTTTACATTAAGTACAGCAAGTTCACTTTAATTATTTGGACAATTAGACTACAAGTATGTTTGGTTCCAGGTTTTCATGTATACATATTATTCACACTTTTTACAAATTCAGGAATTGTAGTTTTATCACCAAAAGTTGTGGAGCACAAACCCTGGATATTCCAACTACTACTACTGACATTTATCATGTGGATCTGTGTTTCACATAGAAATATTTTATCTACAATCTAACTCAAAACAATATTGAGTATTGTAATCTACTGTGTACATATTACAAATATATATATATATATATATATATATATATATATATTTGTGTAAATATCTACGGTTTCTCATAATGTTGAAATAGCCCATGTTAGTTTAGTAGTTTTGTGCAGAGCAAGGTTTACAGGTCTCTTATCTGATTTGGGTTCTTTGTCACTGTCATTTAAATTCCAATCAATTAGCTTTATTGGCATGAACAAAAACATGTTGTTGCCAAAGCAGTTAACAGAAGATTATAAATACATACTAAATACATAGATGTCACATTTTTATTAAAACATTTATTTTACAATTTTATACCGTTACTAAGTACTATAGTACTATAGTATATAATATACTATTACTGTATAATACTTCTCTGTCTATCTGTCCATCCTGGGAGAGGGATCCCTCCTCAGTTGCTCTCCCTGAGGTTTCTTCCATATTTCCCCCACTAATTGTGGGGGATCTTTTAGGGAGTTTTTCCTTGTGCGATGTGAGGGTCTAAGGACAGAGGGTGACGTATCCTGTACAGGCTGTGAAGCTCACTGAGACAAATGTATAATTTGTGATATTGGGCTATATAAATAAACTTGATTTGATTTGATTTGATTTGATTTGATTTGATATAGACATTTCTACTTTGGGGGTTCTACTGGCCATTCACCCAGTTTATCAGCGGTTAACATTTTGTCACCTTCTTAAACTAATGGCCTAAGTCATATTTTAAAGTTTTTCAAAAAACTGAAAAAACTTGACCAAATATACAATATAATATATTGTATATTTGGTTCAGTTTTTTTTTTTTTAATTTTTTTTTTTTTAAATGAACCAAATATAGAATATATTATATTCTATATTTGTTTTTAATTCTATATACATTTTTTCAGTTTTTTGAAAAACTTTAAGATATGACTTAGGCCATAGTTTAAGAAAGTGACGATTTGTAAGTTTGTTATTTTCTTGGCTATTTCCCAGAAGTGTGAGGAGAACTCCTCACAGTGGAGGAGATCTACCTCCCATAGACAGTACACGCTCCTCTCTGGGCAGCCATCTCTTTCTGTGTCTTCCTGTTTCCACTGCCAGGTGATGGTCACTGAGCCTGTATTTGGTCATTTCCTATCTCTGACAGAGTGCAGATACTCAACCAAGTTATATTCTCTGCTTACAATGAAATAACTATTTAGTCTACATTTTCCTATTGTTCTAAATATATATATATATATATATATATCTTTTGATTGGCTGACCTAATTTTTTTGTATATTTAACAGTGATAGGAAATGTCCCATTTCTGCTCGGCAGGCGTTTTTTGGTGTAAATGTTCCTCTGAACATTTAGAGTTCTTCGACAGAGTTCAGTGTGGAGGTCATTTATTGGGTGCTTGTCTGTGTCTTGCTCCAATCTACTCTCACTTCCATATAAAGCTATTGGTTTAATTACATTATCAAATATGTTTATCTAGATTCTAATTGTTATGTTAATGTTGTATAACTTGTTTTTGAATGCATACATTGCCCTGCATGCTTTTTCTTTGAGTGCATTTATTGCCATATTGACATTTTCTGATGCAGATATATTATTTAAAGTAAAATGGTATTTGTTTTCAAGACATCTGGGTTTCAAGACATCATAATTTGTGTTTTCCTAAACTGGTCTGCAGGTTCATTTATAGACTGTTACGGCCAACAGGCTCCTCGTCTGTTCTCTGTGTTGCCTGTCTGTTTGTGTGGGTGTGTCGTTCTTGTCTCTCCTCTAATTGAGCACACCAGGCTGCAATCACCTCATCACCGACAGTATATCTACCCTGGGCTTTCCTCCACTCTTCACCAGATTGTTTGCCATCAACAGTAGTACCACAGCCCGGTCGCTAGTAGTGTACCGCTGTGTTAAAGTCTAGTTAACTACGGCAATTACCGAGTTCATACCTAACCAATTCTCTCTCTCCCGCAACAGTGCCCCTGCCTGCCTCCCTCTCCAGCCATTCTCCTGCCTGTCTGTCTCTACAGCCATTACCCTGCCTGCCTGCCTCTCCAGTCACTCCTGCCCGCTTCAGCCATCCCTGCCACATTGTGCTCCACCCTGCTCCCAGGCAATAAAACCGGTTTTGTCTAAACGCAAACTATCTACTTCATGTCTCTGTGTCCTGCGCTTGGGTCCACCTGCAACTAAAGCTGAGTCTTAACATATACAGGTAGAACAAGGTTGTCTGCATGAAGCAGGTATCTACTCTGTGTGTAAGAGTGTGAGGCCCGGAGCTCCTAGAGTAAAATATTCTGTTCTTTGATTGTTAGTTTTCACAGCACTGTGGCTGTGCTTGGTTAATGTGTGTAAGGTGTAAATATGACCGGAGTTTCTGTAATTTCAAAGAAGGCCAATTTGACATTTACTAAGTATTTGTTTTTTTGTGTAGAGGCATGCATCCTGAATTTAAGATGCTACAGAATATTTTCCCAGGGTTACTGTTGACATAGATCCCTCTGTAGTTATTAGGGTCTGATCTATTCCATTATTATAGATTGGTGATCAGCCTCTGGTTCCAGATATCAGGAAAGTTTATTTGTAGCTGTTTTTTACTTAAAAGTTTTCAGTTTGCCTGTTAAATATTTGTGATTTGTAATCTACTTTTGTAGAGCTCATTAAAAGAAGTTTAATCAGATGTCTTCATGTTGTATTGCTAATTGTTGTGGCTTTGTAGTTTATTCATGCAATAGAGTTGGCTCATGTTCTTTTCCTTACAATCACTGTCAAACCTTTTTTTTCCATTTAATGTGCTTTGTTAAAACTTTCAGATTAATTTTGGTAGTGTGAATTTAATGTGTTTTTTGCATGTTTTCTTTCATTTGAATTAGTTTGTAGAAATTGTTCAGCACTGTTTAGAGCCCATCTGTATGACTGGTTCCTTTCCAGGTATACTTATCTGGGTTCAGTTCCTGTATCTTTGCTGCTTTAAGTACACACTGTTTGTGTGAATCTGAACCTGACTCCATCAAGTGATTCCGAAATATCATTCTTAAGAGAAGAAATTGACCCAGTTCTGCTCCTATTTTTTATATATTTATAAAATTTCAGTATGTTTTTACAAAACTCAAGATGTACTTTTTCAGCAGGGTTTCAGTCCCAGTTCTCTTTGTTTAATTAAGGGGCCCCAAACTTCACTTCCATATAAAATGATTTTGGACCCAGTTGGAGACGGAGGCAGCGGACGCCGTCGAGGGGAGAGCGGGGCCAGAGGAGTCTTGGGCTGAGGTCTCCCCGCCCCCGCTCTTACGTCCAGTGGAGGACTTTCCCCTCGAGCAGTCTCTGGACAAGACTCTCCGTCATGCTTTCGAGAAAGTAGCAAGTGTGGATGGCTCCCTGCTACACCCGAACACCGCACTGACTCACCCCCACTTTACGGTGATTAGGGACCGATTATACCGTGTGAGCCGTGACACACAAACAGGCGAAGATCACACCCAGTTGCTGGTGCCGAAAAGCCGTCGGGAAATAGTTTCATACATTAACAGCTACATGCAACCTCGGTAATGACCTTACAAAATAGGTTCACCACAGGGAGTGTGCAGTTACATCGAGTATGAGTGTTGTACTGTTGTTCCAATGCACACAGGAGAAGAAAGAAATCTCCCAAATATATTAGAAATAATGAAGACATTGAGGTATGAACATGTGAGGAATTTTAATTGAACACCAGGAATCTGGAAATATGGGACTTTTTTTTAGCAATCTGTCCTGCAAAAAGGTCCTACAGATGGCAGGAATGGTGACTGAGACATAGTTAATGATTGTAATGGTTGTCAAAAAAAAATCCGTAAAAGTGTTTCAAAATGCCTGACCCTATTGCCTGACTATTCTATATTGCCAATTCTACAGATTTTATTTTTTTAAGATTATTCTATTTTTCCCAGGATGGGTTTGTTTTTATGGACTACTCAATTAATGACAGCTGTTTGTGTGTCTATTGTGCCTTTTTGATCCTCAGTGTACATGTGTGTTGTTTCAATTGTGATTTTTTTCTTTTGTAGCTTGCATCATGAAGTGATAGACATATCTATGCCTTTTTAGTTTAATTATTATTAAACTAATTAATTATTAATTATTATTATTCTAGTTTTATTTTTTGTAATTCTGTGATTGTCTATTGCAAACCATTGTAAATGTAGATTATTTTTGATCTGAATGATTGTACTCTCTTTTCGTGTGTGTGTGTGTGTGTGTGTGTGTGTGTGTGTGTGTGTGTGTGTG
>CALSCE010010630.1:3137172-3179672 GCA_943593645.1 Bovichtus variegatus
TTTGTGATATTGGGCTATATAAATAAACTTGATTTGATTTTGATTTATTCATGAGTGTAATTATTAGTTTTCTCTCTTCTGAGAAAACAAAGAGTAAAAGAAAGTGATACAAAGTGACTCACAGTTGTGACAGGTGGCTCCAGAGTATCCAGTCCCCGAACAGTTGCAGGAGAAGGAGCTCCAGGACTGCCAACAGCGACCTCCATGTTCACACAGGTTGGGAAGACACCTGCAGCAGAGTTTAATACAAAGAAGACATTATCTCTGATAATGGAAGCATGCAGGCTCAAAGATGACAAAATAAATAAATACAGACAAATTTAAAGCTGATTTATATTTTCCTGTCTTCGATACTTACAATGTAAGTTGTTATAGTTGCGTGTCAGACTAACACCACCACTACACAAGATGGATGTATCGAACATGATCAGACCATAATGTGCTTTAATTATATATTTCCAAATGCAGTTTATATTATTTAATTCATTTCTGATACAAGCAATGATGGGAAGGTTCCCCTTGTTTCATTATCAGGACACTAGGTCGTCCAACCGTCTTTATGTGTACTGTGATAGAGAGCTGCAGTGTGCAGAGGATGAAAGATTACTATGGAGAGAGAAATGTCTCAGAATGATTTTTTAAATGCACATACCATGATCCACAAATATTCCACAATTTACAAATGTGTTTTGCTCTCCACAAACACAAAACTCCTGAAGGCTTGCACATACTTTCCTTGTCTGCGGACACACAGATGTGACACAGTTCTATAGACACTACAAATGTGCATGCGAAGGTCCCCGGATTTTCAGATCCACACTCCATTACAGCTGATGGTGTCGTCACGTTGTTTGCTAGGAGTTCAATGCCATTTGATTGTCTTTGTATTCTTTTGAAGCTGAACTATATTTATGTGGGTAACTCTCTTCAAAACAATCATTCAGTTTGTCATATGTTTTTTCTCCAGCATACACCCCCAACTGCACTGGAGTGTGGAACAAAACAGGAACATGCGCAGACGGGGCGCTTGCTAAGCGTACAGTCCGCACACAAAGGCACCCCCCCCCACCTCCCAACAATGAAACAACAAATAATGCCCACTTCTGAAGTCGAAAGCTTCGACAGCAATGGAAGCTTGGGAAATATGCATGATATGTATGAATTTGACTAATTACTATCTATCAGACCACAAATGAGATGAGAATTAGCTAGCTACCGCATCCATCGGTCCCTGTGCCTCGCGCTGTAGCAACTAGCACAAACCACAGTGACGGGGTCACAGCAGGCTGCTGGACAGCTGATTCCGTATCACCCTGACATTTCATGAGTAATGCTCACACAAAGTATAAAGTATTTTTACAAATTAGAATTGATACATTTACAAATAAACATCTATTTGTACAAATCCTAGCACATGTATTTAAATGCCAACCAACAAGTCACAGGTAAGGAGCTCTGTGTTTGCGGATAGCAAAACACATTTGCAAATCCAAATTGGGTACAGATATTCGTAGTTAGATACATGTCTGTAAGAAACTAACATAATGTTGATATTTTACCAAGCAATGCAAGTTATATTTAAAAGCAAAAGCTCAAATTATCGTTTTTTCATTTCTCTACTTGTTTTCTCTCTTCAGAGGTTTTAGCATGAACTTTGCACAGTTTTGCTTAGAACAAACTTTACAGTCTGCTGAAGGAAAGAGAGTTTTTCTGGAGACAGCTTAAACTAATGTGGAGGTGGGGTGTGTTTACGGTGGATGAGATGGGAGTGTCTCAGCTGGATATCAGTCAGCTGGACAGAATCAGGTCACAGAATAAAAGCCTGGTGATGACCTGGTTCCGGTCTCTTGCAGTAGGCTGGGACCAACAAATATTAGGGTTGCGAGAAAAAATAACTGCACACAATTGCTGGACAGCCTTCTCCCGTACAGCCAACTCTCTCTCTGGTCCAGCTGTATGACTGTCTCTCCTTGGTCGCAGCCTACTGATAAACTGATAACCTGATTCTGTCCAGCTGACTGTTCTCCAGCTGAGCCACTCCCATCTCCTCCCCAGCAGCCGATGGTGTAACCACACTCCACTGCCACACTAAGCTATTAGGAAAGACTTGATGGGACAATAAAAGTTCACATAATGTAAACATGTAGGTTTTTTATTTCTGAGAATTTATCTTTTCATTATCAGTTGAAAAAGATTATTTTAATTATTATTATTAATAATAATAATAATAATAATAATAATAATAATACATTTCATTTAGAGAGCGCATTTTATTTTACTGAAAGACACTTTACATTTACAGTAGACTTAAATATACAACACACAACATTAATTAAACATTAAAAGCAGTTCTGAAAAGATAAGTTTTCGTTTGAAATTATAACATGGAGAGATTGATCCAGTCAATAATGTGTTTGGGAAGAGAGTTCCAGAGGGAAGGGGAAACTATGGAGAAGGCTCCGTCACCCCAGGTCTGGTGCTTGGTCCTGTGAGGTGGAGACTGGAGGTTGGCTTCAAAGGAGCGGAGGCTGTGGGAAGGAGTGTAGTGATGGAGCAGGGCGGTGAGGGACCAGTGGAGGTTCTGGAGGGTAGGAGTGATGTCATCACGGGAGCAGGTGAGGATGAGCAGACAAGCAGCAGAGTTCTGGATGTACTGGAGTTTATTTAAGACTTTGGATGATGTACCATAAAGGATGCCGTTGCAGCAGTCGATTCTGAATGTGATGAAGGCATGGATCAAAGTTTCGGTAGAGACAAGCTCTGCTTTTAAGGTGGAAAAAAGGCAGAACTGGTGATCTGATTGAGTTGGTGTCCGAAGGAGAGGTCGCTGTCAAAAATGACTCAGGGGTTGCAGATGTGTGGGAGGGAGACAGAGTAGTTATCAATGCTGAAGCATCCCTAAATCCCTAAAAGAAACCCCACAATTAGTGGGGGAAATATGGAAGAAAGCTCAGGGAGAGACTGAGGAGGATCCTCTCCCAGGACGGACAGACGTGCAATAGATGACGTGTGTACAGAATAAACAACATAGTTAAATTGTAACATTGACAATCCATATGCATATATATATAGCGTATAGCGTATATATACTATACGCCCGGGTAGCTCAGATGTTAGCCTTAGTACATGGGGTGTCAGTCTGAGTCCCTAGCAACAGCCCAGGCTTGAATCCGACCCATAGCCCTTTGCTGCATGTCGTCCCCTTTCTCCTGTCTGTCTTCAGCTGTACTATCAAGGGCAAAAATAATGATGCCAAAAAATATTAGATTACAGGCAATTTAGCAGACGCTCTTATCTAGAGAGATTTACAGTAACTACAAGGACAGTCCCCTGAAGCAACTCCTTGCTCAGGAGCTCAATGGTGGCAGCCTAGTATTGAACCCCTAACCTTCTGATGTTTTATATGAAAGCCAGACTACTACCACCACATATCATCAAAAAAAGTTAATTAAGACTGAAAAACAACTCATTAAATTAACTTATGCCTGAATTCACTAAGCCCCCAATGCCCTTTACTTTATGAAACATAAGTGCTCATACAGGATTCAGCTATTTGAGGCTAAGACTGTGCAAAAGAAACTATCTCTTTCCATCTCTCTGTCATTCCTTATAGCACATTCTCTCCCCAGCTGACAGAGCATGCCAACACACTGTTTTACAATCTGGGGAACAGAAAGCAGGTAACTTCAAATCTGAGATGAGACAGAGACTCCCCTCAGGACAGTTTACCAGTGAAAATGGCAGTTAAAATGTTTGTGTCCTGTCTGTAAGTGTTCCAGACAACAGCAGACGCTCATGGAACTTGTGGGTGTGATCCAGCTCTATGCAGGGTAATGAGGGACTGAGGACACACAGGGTGGAGCAGCCAGTCCTGACAGCCGTCTGCCAGGAAATGTGTTACAGAGCGTCCGCTGTAATGTATTTGGATGACCCCGTCAGTATTCCAATCTCTATTGGACAAGACATCAGTAACTTTCAGCCTGCTCTGTAGAAAACATGCCATCATCGAGTCCTTTTTGATATATGTGTAGGCCGACAAATCTTCTGAAGGACGTGGACAAAGCTGCTCTTCTCCTTAACTCTGTAAACTATAATAATTATTGTAATAAAAACTTGACTAAAGGTTGAGGTCCTAAGACTAATTTTGATATTTAGAAGTCATGATGAAAACTTAAAATGGCCAGAGTTGTTGGCAAAAAAAGATGAAGGCAGCATTAGTTTTAGAAATGTTCTATGAATGGAGTGTAATTAGAATGGAGTGTAATTAGAATAAGATATAGAGACACAGATGGCTGAGAAGACCCAGACAATGGACCGTGTGGGCATCTCCAAGCCACAACATTGAAAATACTACTGCAGTTAAAACAAGCTCACTTTACTTTATAACAGAAATCCACCATTTTGGTGCTTAATCAGCACAGTGTCTGCCCAGCTCATCTCTGAGGCTGTACACAGCAGTGCTTTGAGCTAAATTAGCACAAGTCAAAGTACAGCTGAGGCTGATGGGAATGTCATTAGTTTAGAAATGAAATATTTCAGTCAGAATTTCGCACCAATAATAATAAATTGTTCAAAAAGTACTCCAAACTAAATGCTAAAATGTAAATGTAACTTTAGAAAGTATCTTTAAAAACAGTTACACACTGTATGGCAGTTATATAAACGATTCATGCGACGGTTAGCTTCAGGCACTTGGTAAAGGCCATTGTGGCAGTGGGGTGTGGTGGCTGGGGAGGAGATGGGAGTGGCTCAGCTGGAGGCCAGGCAGCTGGACGGAATCAGGTAATCAGTCGCACAATAAAAGCACGCTGATGACCTGGTTCTGTCTTGCAGTAGGCTGGGTTCCTGTCGGAGAGAGATGGGACTGAGACGGAGACTGAGACGGAGACGGAGACGGCGTCAGCGGTAGCTGAGGGCTGGGAGAACGCGGCGCCAGGGGAAGGCGACGAGTGGAGCCGCCTTAATAAACTGTTGTTTGAGTTCCGAACGGACTCTCTCTCTTTTTATTTCCCTGTGTGAGTGGGTGAGCTCACAGCCATATATGGCTATATGATAGGATGTTTTTCTAATTTAGAAGTTTATGTCCTTTAAATTAAAGCAAAGGAAGCTGCTTTTCTTAGACTCATTAGAAGCAGCTTTTGAAATGAGACTGGCTTCAGCCTGTTATGAAATAAATTCAGTGTAAAGTGTAGATGAAACAGTCACTGAATTTGGATGCAGTAAAGTATATTCAGCTATGAATGAGAACACGTAAACTATTTATTTACCTGTCTCTTTCGTTGCAGGTGTCAAACTGGAGCTTGTTGTAGTTTCCAAGAAATCCTTGCTGGACATGATTCAGGTTCATTGGCTGACTGTTGATGAATATGAGGCGCATGCAGCCCTGGAAGGACAGAGTAGGGTTCTGACAGCCCGCAGGGGGACAGCCTGGGTGGAGATGACACATCAAAAATAAAGACTTTCATCTTAACATGCTACAGGACAACAGAAAGCAAGACAGAAAAAAAGTTTGTTTCCAGTACAACCACACTTTGAGCATCCACAGACCTCCAAAGTAGAAGCTGCCTCTGGGTTCCAGTTGTTCCCACGGTTTAATGGTGGAGGCCGGCTCATTGTCCAGAGTCAGAGTGATCTGTAGACTGTTGGTGTCGATACTCACAGCGTGCCACAATCCATCATTGACTCTGTGACCTGGGTGGGGAGGGACTTTATGTCACTGAGGATGAAAACAGTATGGTTGCCTGCGATACATAAAGCTCATTGTACATTAAGGGCTCTGTCACAACAGCATTATTAAAAGCAACATTTTGGGGTTACACTTTATTTGAAGGGGTGTGCATAAGACTGAGACACTGTCAGTACCATGACATGTCACTGTCATGAACACGAACATGAACATGAAGGTGTCATTATCAATGTTTATAACTGTTGTCATTTAGTGTCATTCTGTAAATTATGACTCTTTTAATGCAAAGAAGGCAAGAAAACCACCTCGGTATTGTATTCCCTATGATCAAACTGGCCTTGTCCATCTCTGTGGGGCTGTTGGGTCCCGTGTCAGGCTGTGTTCACTGTGAGAAAGCTACAATCAAATGACTAGCAGAGTGCCATTTCATTCTGCATATTTACACGTTCCCTGCAGAAACAGGAAGCCAGGGAGGGACTTGAGTGGCATGTAAGGTGGTGTGTATCATGTGTAGCTCTGATCTGTTTCAAAAAGCCTATTCCACAACTTACTTTATTTAATTCTATAATAGTTATCAGGAGGTTGATATCATGATGGCAGCTGTACATATGGATGTTCACAGCTCAGTACCAGATTACAGGTTACAATAAAAGCTTTATGGTTCTCGATAAGAGCTTAGAGGGGACAAAGGGCTTCATGCAGGATGCACATTCATGAGAGTTCTTTTAGTTTTTCAAAAATATGGGCTTTTAAGTCAAGTTTGTCCAGACTCTTAGGGAAGCATTTCCCTATCACCTGCCCGCTCAGAATCTATTAAAATCCAATGATGCCTGTCCTCGTCCCAGAGGACTACAAGAGCCTCAGGAGGTGTCCTCTCCACTTGATTGACTGTTTCATGGAACAAGAAGTGTAGCTGTAAAATACTTCCCTCTCCACAGCTTGCATCAATCTCAAACTGAGCTTAAAGTAACAGAACAGTATTTATATATAGGCTCTCATGAATCTGTGTATCTATTACTAAGGGGTCTGAAAACAGGAAACATTTGCCTACAAAAAGTTACAGGTTTCCCCCTGTGACTAAACTGCCGGCAAATACTTTAATGATATCACTTCACCAGTCAGGACACTATCATGTTCATTTATTTCATCACAGCACCATGTTCACCAGCTTTTATAGTGGATAGTTAGAGTAAGCAGTCAGACATGTGTGAAATGTGTTGAATTGAGTAAGAAACGGGCTAAGAAACACCAAGCGCAGGGCTCACACACATTAACTGTGACAGCAAGTTAGGTTTGTTCTTTTCAAAGTTAAGAGGAATCCTTGCTCAGACTTGTTCCTTTGTACTCTGCTCGTTTTAGGTTGGAACACTTAAGAGTGCAAATTGTTTCACATTTCTGACTGGCTGCTGTGATTAACACCAATTAAAGTTTGAATCTCAAACTTTTTACAGTTGCATTTGTTTAACACTTCTGAATAACATTTCTATTTACATGGCTTTATTTTGCACCCTGTGTACATTAAGCGTATTAGGGCAATTGAAGGTAAAAACAACAACAACAAAAAATTATTTAAATATTTTTTATTATTATTTAGAGATGTTATTATGTAACTTCAATCCCAGATAATTTGAGTTTTTATAACATAATATAGCAGCCTAATAATAAGAAATAATATAAGAATTTAAATACAAAATGAATATAATCAAAATGTAATATAAAAAATAAACACTAAGAATAATAATCATAATAATAATACAAACTGAATAATAATCAACATTCAAATTCAGGGGAGACAATTTGATTTGATGGGGGGTGGTAAGGGACCTGGATAATGGATAGGGACCACTGTACTAGAATGTCTTCTGCCTTCACATTAAGCCCATTTATTTATTTACGCAATAAAATGGGAATTTATCAGTATGGGAAATGTTAGTATTGGTCCAGCCCAAAACTAAATCCAACCATAAAATTCAAAATTCATGCAAAAGAAATTGTTCTCAGACTTATTCAGAAATGTATACAAGTGGCTTCAAAAACACAGCAGCTTATTCTGCTCGTATTATATTGAATGCTTCGGAACAGTTTTATATATTTGTAGCTGACATAATGACTTCAACAAAGGGAGCAGCACCTGGCTCTGACTGTGTGGCTATATTAATGGGAGGTCACACATGGATGCCAGAGGATTATGTGTACGAAATGTTTTGCACAGCTAAGAGTGCTGGAATTAATTATTATGGTGACAAAATACACAACAAACACCATGGTAAACTGCAGCACTGTCAACATTTGTTTGGTTTGCAAATAATATGTTCCTGTGAATCTGAGTTTACAAGACAGGGATAAGTGTATGTGTTGGAAGCATTAGCAATTGCTAATGCTTCCAACACATACACTTATCCATAAACAATAGCCTAAGCAATTCAAGGGCCAATTAAAGGGTTCTGACTATAATTAATGGCAATTTAGTATCAGTACGGTCCAGTAAAATGTTTAGTTAATGTAGACCAAGCCCAGCCGCTCATGTGGTGTTGATTTATTGCTATTACTGATCGCTATTACCAGTGTTTTTGGTATTGGAAAGTAATTTTAACGTTTTCTAGTAGACAGGCAGCTAGCAGCCTGAAGATAGTTAGTCTTGAATACTGGAGAGCTAAGTTTATTGGATCATCCAGCGGAAATAAGCAGGTAACTGGGATAACTGGACTGCTTAAGTCAGCCAGTATTTTGAGGTTTTCAGCGTGTAAAACAGTTAAGAGAATTGTGTAAAGAATACAGAGATTTGCTCAAACAGGTATGGACATATGTTCATTTTTGTTTAATGGGGTTCTTGTACTTCTGTAGGTAATTGATTGAGTTTGGTGCAGAGTACTCATGGACAGGGTACAAAATGAGCAACATTTATTTTCCAAATGTTGGTAAAATATGTAAATGGTTGGTAGATTTGCTTCACTCACCAGCCAAAAAATACAGTGGCTATCTATCTATAATGGGTGGTTGATCAAATTTGAAAATACACTAACAATTTGTACCTGGCTCATAGAAATGTTTTCAGATACTAAGTATTCAGTGTTTAAGTAAAGTATTAAGATTAAAGCAGAACTATATGTTAAAGTAGTTACAACCAAGAGTGACAGCAGAGCTGATATACGTTAAGTGAACGCTACACAATGATATGAACTGTTGTTGACTATTGTCAACATAAATATATAACGATATGTAACAAAGTTCCCCCCAGAAATCTGTTTTGATAATCAAATCATAACAAACAAATAAAACAGAGGGAGAATGAAAAGTGGGAGCGTTCTTTGGGAGCGCAAAACAATTCATTAAAGGCGGCTCTGTCTCTGTCTCGGTCTCCGTCTCCGCCTCGTCTCCGTCTCCGTCTCGTCCTGTCCTGTCCGGTCCCGTCTCTCCGACATGAACCCAGCCTACTGCAAGACAGAACCAGGTCATCGGCGTGCTTTTATTGTGTGACTGATTACCTGATTCCGTCCAGCTGCCTGGCCTCCAGCTGAGCCACTCCCATCTCCTCCCCAGCAGCCGACACAGCCACCACACCCCACTGCCACATACCCCTACCGCCCGACTCAGCCCACCGGCCGCAAGCTGCCCCCCCCCCCCCCCCCCTCCACCGAACACGAGAGAAAGTCAGCCACAACCATCTGGTTACCCGGCCTATGGATCACCTTGAAGTTAAACAGCTGTAACGTCAGATACCAACGAGTGATCCGGGAATTGCCATCCTTCATGCGGTGGAGCCACTGGAGCGGGGCATGGTCCGACCAGAGGGTGAAAGAGCGTCCCAGGAGATAATAACGCAGGGCGCCGACCGCCCAACGTATGGCGAGGCACTCTTTTTCCACCGTACTGTAGTTCACCTCCCGCTGGAAGGTGGCAGGGGCTCCAAATAACCTGAACAGAAGCATCACGAATTGGTACAAGCCGTACGGTGTGGAGAAAGCCGTTTCTTCCTTAGACTCTGGAGACAGGGGAATCTGCCATTAGCCCTTGGTCAAATCCAGTGTCGTGTAAAAACGAGCCGTGCCTAGCCGATCCAGGAGTTCGTCGACCAGGGGCATCGGGTAAGCATCGAATTTGGACACCTCATTCACCCTGCGATAGTCCACACAGAACCGTACTGACCCATCGGCCTTGCGCACCAGTACGACGGGACAGCACCAGTCACTGTTGGACTCTTCTATTACACCCATCTCCAGCATAGCCTGAAGCTCTGCCTAGGGCCGTGAGCGCACCGTCTCTATGTGGTGGTGTGCGAGGGTGGTGTGCCCGGGCAGGGGGGAGAACACATCAGCAAACAGCCTTTGCAACGCGACAACGTCTGCCCTCTGACTCGGTGAAAGATGGCTGTCACAAGAGACCGGGGCTGATTTGTCCGTCTTTTCTACCTCCGGTCCCAACTCATCTTTCTCCATCACCGTAGTAGTCAGAGAGGCGGAGGCCACCTCCCTCCATTCTTTTAGGAGATTGAGGTGGTAAATCTGTGCTGCTCCCCCCCTGTCCGATCACGCCACCTCATAATTGACGTCCCCCACTCGCCGTGTGACCACAAAGGGCCCTTGCCACTTTGCGAGTAATTTAGAGCTAGTGGACGGGAGCAATACAAGCACTTTATCTCCCGGTGTAAATTGACGCTGCTGACGCTCCTGAGCCTGGAGCAAATTCTCCGTGATGACTGACCCAGTGAATGGAGTTTTGCTCTCAGGTCCAGCACGTATTGAATTTCACTTTTGCTGGTGCTTGGACCCTCCTCCCAGTTTTCTTTTAGCAGGTCCAACACACCCCGTGGCTTCCTGCCAACAATAATTCAAAGGGAGAAAATCCCGTGGAGGCCTGGGGAACCTCCCGCACTGCGAACAACAGAGGGTCTCACCATTTATCCCAATTATGGCTGTCCTCGTGAACGAACTTACGTACCATGTTCTTAAGCGTTTTGTTAAACCGCTCCATCAGTCCATCTGTGGATGATAGACACTAGTCCGGATGGAGCGGACGCCCAGTAGCACATACAGTTTGCGTAATGTGCGGGACATAAAGGACGTGCCCTGGTCAGGTAAGATCTCTTTCGGGATCCCAACTCGGGAGATAACATGAAACAGTGCCTGCGCCGCACTCTTGGCCGAGATAGTACGCAGCGGCACTGCTTCGGGATATCGTGTTGCGTAATCCACGAGAACTAACACAAAGCGATATCCCCGTGCACTCCGGTCTAATGGCCCGATGAGGTCCATGCCGATTCTTTCGAATGGTACCTCAATTAATGGTAACGGGCGCAAAGGCGCTTTTGGGGTGGCCGGCGGGTTAACCAGCTGACATTCACTGCAGGACGCACACCCTCGCTCACCCGGTACAACCTGTCCCTAATCACCATGAAGTGCGGGTGAGTGAGTGGTGCGTTCGGGTGCAGTGGGGAACCATCGATACTTACGACCTGGTCGAAAGCATGACGGAGGGTTTCATCCCGGGAATGTTCGAGGGGGAAGTCCTCCACTGGACGCACAGGCTTGGACGGGGAAGCTTCGTCCCGAGCCTCCCCGCCATCCCCCTCAAAGGGCCCCACCTCCTCCGAGTCCCCACTCAACACCTCACACAACTCACATGTCCCTACTGCATGGGAACATACCCCCATAGCTTTCCCCACTAGCCTATGGAACCCCGGCCAATTCGTTCCCAGAATTAGGGTGTGTGTAAGGCGAGTACTAACTCCAGCCTTAACCCTATGTTTTTTTCCCCTGAACGAAATGGTAAGAGTCACCACCGGATACTTGTGAATATCACCATGAACACACCTCACCCTCACCCACAACGCTTCCACCAATGTCCCGGGCCGAACCAAGCGCTGGTGGATCATGGTTTGGGTACAACCGGTGTCCAGCAGAGCCTGGTGTATACCCCCTGTATACATACCGGTACGCGGTATGTCCCTTCCGGACCGGGGGAGGAGTCTGGCGGTCCCGCAACCCGGACCAACCTCCATGAGTGGGCACTCACGCCGGAAGTGGCCGTGTCGCCCGCACCGCCAGCAATCCTGCCCCGGCGTTTGAGGACCCCCTCTGGGTGCCAGAGGACCAGACCCGCCGACTGGGCCCTGTGGATAGACAGAAGGGATATTAGGGGGGTTGGCGGCTACTGGGGCATCGGCGGCGCTGTGGACGAGCCGGGACATGCAGGGGGCTAGCAGCCCCCGCCGTGCCCTCGAAGATGTCCAGGTATGCCTCCGGGTCATCCTCGGAGGTCATCCTCAGCATGGCGACGTGCGGCGGTTGGGCGAGCACGGTCCTCGCGCTGAGCGGCCGCAATCTCTGCGAGAGCCTGGCTCTGCTGCCGCTGAAGGGTGGCCGTGCCCTCCTGCATCGCGGTGAGGAGCTGGAGTGTTTGCCCCAGTGGACTGGGTGGGGATTCCCCCTCCGACATTTGTGGGGTGATCTCACACAGGGAAACGACAGAGGGAGAATGAAAAGAGGGAGCGTTCTTTGGGAGCACAAAACAGTTTATTAAAGGCGGCTCTGTCTCCGTCTCTGTCTCCGTCTCCGTCTCCGTCTCCATCGCCGTCGCCGTCTCCGTCTCCGTGTCCGCCTCGTCTCCGTCTCCGCCTCGTCCTGTCCTGTCTGGTCCCGTCTCTCTCTCCAACATGAACCCAGCCTACTGCAAGACAGAAGCAGGTCATCGGCGTGCTTTTATTGTGTGACTGATTACCTGATTCCGTCCAGCTGCCTGGCCTCCAGCTGCCTGGCCTCCAGCTGAGCCACTCCCATCTCCTCCCCAGCAGCCGACACAGCCACCACACCCCACTGCCACACTAATCTTCTCTTTTACGGCTTTAACCTTTGACAACGGAACTCTGGACAACCGGGCGACTGGTCCCGACCACCACTCCTCTTTCAACACATTACTCTTTACCAACTGATAGCTTCACATTGTATGACCACCGAAAGAGAGCTGTTTTCAATCACACCTGTCTTCTGATTCCAATTGTGCTCTGTTCTCTCTCTGAGGAATGCGGTCATCAAGACTATAACTGTGGTGAAGAAATCTCCGTACTTAGTACTTCACTGTAGACTGCTTGACACTCTGCATCGTTGTTGTCATCATTCTTGCAAGAATAAAGAATTCAAATATTACTTATTCAATTAAGTATCTTTATTTTAGTGTAATATCTCACCATCTCTTACGATAGTTTGTATCGGTTAAATTCCACGACACCCTTGACCTCTCACCTCAAGATATCTGAATGTAAATTGGTTCAATGAATACCCACAAATCCAATCAAATTTAT
Organism: Bovichtus variegatus; assembly: GCA_943593645.1. Taxonomy (NCBI): domain Eukaryota; kingdom Metazoa; phylum Chordata; class Actinopteri; order Perciformes; family Bovichtidae; genus Bovichtus; species Bovichtus variegatus. The sequence continues at coordinate 3,150,156 of CALSCE010010630.1, forward strand.
TTATATAGCCCAATATCACAAATTATATATTTGTCTCAGTGGGCTTTACAGACTGTACAGGATACGACTTAGACCCTCGCACAGCACAAGGAAAAACTCCCTCAAGACTCCTCTTTACAGAAATGCCCACTGTATGCTAATCCCACGCAGTTTTGGGCCTGTAGTATAAATGTGATATTTTTGCCTTTTCTAAAAATGGTGTATTTGAATATTTGAGCGGAATAGTATTCATGTGTTGTAATGTAAGTCCCCATAGTAGCCATTTCATTGTAGTAAGACCATTTTTTGAAACTTGACTTTGCTGTATAAAATGAGCTCTAGGATAATCACAGCCTCATCAAACTTTAGAACCACCAACTACAGACTGAGAGCTTTCAGAGGATGTATAGTTTTCCTATATTGACAATGAGGGGGTTTCTGAGTAGTTTCCAGAACAGAAGTGCTCGCCATCCAATCTCTCAAAAATGCAATTCTTGGATAAATCTTCAAATGTCAAAAGTTTGTGATCCCAAATCACAGTATAAGGTTGTTCATGGTGTTGCTCCACTTCTTGGTGTCTTAATGTGGTATTGACCATTTTTATCAATTCTCAAGTGATCACATTTTTTTTTAATTTGACACCAAATCTGTGTTACAAATGGTATTAACCCAAAAATGACTGCAACAATTTATGAGACATAATAGAGCAAGGGGATGTCCATAATGTTCTGAGACCTTATCCATGACTAGAGAAGCTTGACACTGTAATGGAAAATGTCATCATACTGTAGTAACTTCAACTGTTTGTATTAAGCTTCAAATTATTTGTATGTTCTCTGATGTAACCAGGACAGCAACTCTATGGGGGTCACATGTTTATCTAGTGATACTGCCCCTCTGACATTATTTACAAAACGAGACTCTGACCAAATGGAGTTCAGGCTTCAATCATGTTTTCTTTCAATCACTTCGATCTCTTTGATCGCTACTCTAGAAAGTGTCTTGACTCAGGAATGTGGTCAGGAATACTATAAGAGTAGAAGAAGAATCTCCATACTGGGTGCTTCGCTGCAGACTGCTTGACACTCTGCATCGTTGTTCCTTCTTGCAAGAATAAATAATTCAAATATTACTTATTCAGTTAAGTATCTTTATTTCAGTATAATGGATTTGCTCCTCAGCACCTATTAGTATAGTTTGTATTGGTTAGATTCCACAACAACACACAGTGCTGAGCTGCTTTTCAAATCAATCTTCAGTCCCAGCTTTCAGATGATCAACACCACTTCTACGTGGCATTTACTGTTGACCTGCTATCTCTTCCAAAAGATCCCCTGTCCCCCCCTAAAAAGGACAAAAATGGGTCTCTAAGGTTGAAGTTGTCAGTCCACAAGAAGAGAAACAGCGTGAGGAAAACAAGCAAAAAACCCCATCACCATCAGTGGGACTACGGTGGAGAGAGTCAGCAGCTTCAGGTTCCTCAGGGTTCACATCAGTGAGGACCTGACCTGGACTCATCATACCAGTGTCATCACCAAGCGAGACAGCGGCTTTTCTTCCCCCGCAGGCTAAGGAAGTTTAACATGGACTCCAGGATACTCTGCAACTTCTACAGGTGCACCATCCAGAGTGTCCTGACTGGCTGCATCACAGCTCAACTCTACAGAGGGTGAAAACTGCTCAGCACATCACCAGGACGGTGCTTCCATCCATGGAGGAGGTCTACACCTTATATGTATGTCTTCTGCATCCATATGGGTACTTACCTGCACCAAAACTCTGTGAAAGCAACCCTCAAACCAAAAACTCGCTCAAATCTGGAAGCAGAAACAATTTAGCCAATGCCGGACTGCTCCCAAAACATAAATATCCGGGGGTTAGGTGAGGTTACTTCCTCTCACTCGATTCTTATGAGCTGAACTGAATTCAGCTCACAGAGCGGCTCTAGAGTTGAAAGCTCTATGCGAGTGCTTGCCCTGGGTACCTGGCCCGTCAGTTTATTTCTTTGTTTTGTTTAGTATCACATTTGCTACTGTATCAAAATCTGTACCTGGCAATCAAGTTAGGGAATATGTATGTCAAGTTTGTAGAGGGGATCTGGGCTCTGGTGATCCTTTGGGATGCTGTAATTGTGCTGGACGCAAAGCTCGGAATCCACTGAACAATGAATTACCTGTACCACATGTCTACACCAGAGAATTACTGCTGAGTTTCCGATTGACGAATTTAACTCAGCCAAAACTCCTTTCTCAAAATCATCTGCTTGGCACATCAAACTGCCCACCTCACAACAAAGAGGAAAAAGCGTGGATCAAGAGGGGCGGTATGGAACCGGCTCAAAAGGAGAGGCAGCCGTCTCCCTCTCCCTACAATCACCCCATTCAATATCAGCTCACTGGGGGAAAAAAAGGTTATTGAATTCTCTGCAATTGTCAAATATGCACTTAAAACATTCTGCTGCACCCTCCAGAATTATCCACCCAGAAGACGAGGAAAAAACAAGAAAGCATTGCCAAAATAATAAGTGTTATAGTGCTATATAATAGTGCTATAACAGTGGACATAGTAGATACACATTCGATTAAAAGCTCTCAATATGTATAGGGCTTCTGGCTCTGTCACTGCATGTCTCAACTATGTCATATTTTTATTTTCACAAAACAAGTTTGGTTACAAATGTCATTCTTTGATGGTGAGTGTTCTTATATTTGTTTTGGGACACTTCTTTTATAAAAAGAATCAAGATTATTTTATTTATTTATTTTTGCCTGTTTTTATCACAGTGAATATCTAATTATGAATGGACAGATGAGGGATTTAAGAACCATTGTTCTGTCAAAAACTGTACTTAACTGTATCATTAGTTGACATGTCAGATACGGATATTAATATGCTGTTAAATCATCTGTTTGTCTTGCATCACCAATATTTAAAGACATATGTTGTAATTTAAGAGGCAAATGACATGAAAAGGGAGTAGGAGTGACAACATAATGTATCCACTGAAAACAATATGATAACAACAGGTGTGACAGTGTATCGAAAAAAGACTAAAAAAGGACCCAACGTGGTTTATGAATTTTAATAATAAAGTGATTTCTGTAGCTGTATTTTAATCTCGCCATCTGCTCAATCGGGCTTCCACTATCAAACATGATTATCCGTGTTATCTTTGCAAAGCCATCCCATGATCCCCTCATGAGTCTCAACATGCAGAAGATGACATTTTTCTTCACATAATTCTTAGAAAATGACGTATGTGGTGAGCACAAATGATGAAATTATGTTCACAACCACATCTTGTTCTGTGTCTACATGGATTAGGTCAGCAAAGTTGTACCAGCCTACTTTGGCATTTTTCCACAATTAAATTACCACCAATAGAACTCAATACTTACTGCACAGATGTTTCACATTAAAATACTTCAGCAGTCCAAAGGGTATAATCCCTCCCTTTCCTGTAGTCTTTAATTGTTAAGTTAAGTTTTATTAACAGTTTAACAAAGATTTTTTTGGTCCAGAATTTGCCTCGAGTACATTGACAATGTACATTTTGGACAATGTTTGTGGATTATTTAATAGATTATTTCATTCAATTCAGTTGCTGGACTATATTGATAGTCAAATCGTATAATTGTATCATAAAAATAAGAAAACAGTAACACATTATAATAAATATCATAAATAGATGATATAATCTGAATCAGCTTGTGTTTAAACAAATCCTTTGGTAATGACTAACACATATTTAATATAGTACATAAAATGTTAACATTTTTTCAACAATAAACATATAATATATATTTTACTAATGTAAAAATCAACTTTTCTCCTATGTTTGTGTTGGCGTTTCTATCCATCCGTAAAGAGATGCATTTTCTTGCATACTAGGGGGTATACAATAAAGAATTACGGACACAAAGAAAACTGGGTTGAAACAAGGCTTGTGAATTATTGATGAATAACTGGGGGAAATATTGAATTGCTATGTTACTTGTGCCATGGCAGAGGTGGCATTGTTGGTCCCCCTCTGAATATCTGACAGTCCGTCTGTCCGACTGTTGGTCAGCCTATCACTTTGGTTCAAACTGAAATTTCTCAACAACTATTGGATGGCATGAAATTTTGTACAGACATTTATAGTTCCCAGAAAATTTATCCTAACATTTGTAGTTTTGAAATGTGTGGTTTTGAGTGAAATATCTCAACAACTATTTGATTGCATGCTTACATGCTAAACTAAGATGGTCAACGTCAGCATGTGAGCATTGTGAGCAAGTTAGCATGCCGGCATCAGCATTAAGCTCAAAGCACCACAGGCCCTAAATTCAAATCAAAGTTTAAATCAGTGATAGAATTTGGTCTGGACTAAAGACTAAAGTCAGTTACTGTATTCAAACGTGTGTGTGTGTGTGTGTGTGTGTGTGTGTGTGTGTCTGTGTCTGTGTCTGTGTCTGTGTCTGTGTCTGTGTCTGTGTCTCTGTCTCTGTCTCTGTCTCTGTGTCTGTGTCTGTGTCTGTGTCTCTGTCTGTGTCTGTGTCTCTGTGTCTGTGTGTCTGTGTCTGTGTGTGTGTGTGTCCTGACCAGCTGAAGTTTCTGATTTCTGCTGTCCCGAGCTGTGGAGGGTCAGGAGCAGCCAGCTGTTGTTGATCTGCAGCTCCAGTCTGTGGGGCTCCGGCATCAGCTGTGCGGAGAGCAGCAGTCCATCAGGATTCCACGTCCTAAACTGAAAACGAACGGAGAAACCCCCCATGGTGGTGAATGGTTCGACCCCCTGCAGCAACAGGAAGCTGCTGCTGGAGCTCAGGAAGGTGCAGGCCACGAGCTGGGGCCGCAAGCATGAGAAGGTCACGTTACCCTGGAGGACGAGACACATACAATAAAGGGTCATTTCTGTTGATTACATCTTAAATCTATCTATCTATATTATTATATATATTTTTATCGATTTGTCCATCATTTTTGTCAGTAATGGTGTTATTCAGGCTAAGAGCTTATGTCAAGGAAAATGCATTGCTATGGCCATAGTGATGCAGCAGCCAGTAGCTCCCATAAACTGTGCTACATTTACGACATAAATACAGTCATTAACATTAGAAAAGGCAGCACACAGATTGGATAATTGAAACAGATCTTGAGACGATGACCAGACCTGCTGGACCAAACGTCACCCAAAGCAGTTTGACCGCCCCAGGAAGAGAGGAAAGAGAGCCAGGATAAGAGAAAAGCTAACCCAAGACTCAGGCTAACCTAGCTACGGGAGATCAGAGACTGCTGTGAGTATGGTATTTTTATTATAGCTGGTGATTTTAATCAAACAAACCTCAGATCTGTTTTACCGAAATTCCACCAGAATGTCCATACCCCAACCAAGGGAAACAATATTCTTGTTTACATAAACATTCTTAGCAGCTAAAGAGCCCTACCCAGTCCCGACTTTGGACAATCAGAACATACAGTATGTCTCTGCTTCTGCTGCCTACTTACTTAAATCATCAGAAAAACAACACAGTCAAAGTGTGGACAGATGAAGATACAGCTGCTTTACAGGAGAGTATTGGTACTGTTTGGAGTGATAGATCTTGTGTGTACAGACTAAACAACATAATAAAATCTAAATCAATTTGCTTCTCCTCTAGAGTTGTTTTAATAGTATTCAATTGTGACACAATAGTCAAATTATTATATTATTATTATAGATGGCATTCATTGTTTGACTGTGTGGCATTGTTGGTCAGTCTAATATTTTAGATTTTTTTTTCACTAACAAACAATGAAGTTTATTAGCTTTCTCTGTGCAGAGGAGTTCTGGGGCTATCTGTTCTGGGGGGGTTTGTAAGCTTGTCAACCATGGCAAATGCAGTGCTGCTATTATTGTTCCTGTTTCATGTTAGAGAAATGCAACTGTGTTCATAAAGATTGTAGTGGATTTGAAGTTGAGTTTTTCTCCACCTACATTTTGTTTTCCTACATTCCCTTTCAGAGATTTTACCATTTTACCATCATGGTATTTCTCCATGGTGTCTTCTCTTTGCTCAAAGTTTTTCTGACTTTTATCTAACTAACAACATCCTTGAACAACATTTCAAACATTTTCAAAATTCATAATTTTTAAGTTGAAGTTATTTAGGAGGTCATCAACTGTTTCTGCACTGAGCACTAGTACTCTCATTAATCAGAATCAGAAATCCTTTATTAGTCCCACAGCGGGGAAATTTACATGGTTACAGCAGAAAGGTAAAGAAGGATACAATAAAAACACACGTGAACACTACAATTAAGTGGATGGTTAAGTAGGTAAGTAAAGTGCCAATGCAGTGGTACCGGGCTAAATACAACAATAGTAACAATGGATAGTAAGTGTAAAAATATTGCACAGAGATATTGCACATAGCAGTGTAATTTCACAGTCTGAATTGGTGAGTGTGTGGTGGTCTACCAGGGGCCGTGGAGATTGTACAGTCTGACTGCTGCGGGTGAAGCAGCCTATCACTGATGGAGCTGTTCAGTGCGGACAAAGTGTTCTGGAGGGGGTGGGACATGTTGTCCAACAGGGATGACAGCTTGGCCATAATTCTCCTGTCTCCCACCACCTCCACAGTGTCCAGAGGGCTCCCCAGGACAGAGCTGGCTTTCTTTACCAGTCTGTTGAGTCTCTTCCTGTCAGCAGCCGAGATGCTGCTGCCCCAGCAGACCACTCCATAAAAGATGGCTGAAGTCACCACAGAGTTAAAAAAGGTCCTCAGGAGTGCCTCCTGCACTCCAAACGACCTCAGTCTCCTCAGCAGATAGAGTCGGCTCTGTCCTTTCTTGTACAGAGCCATTGAATTGTCTGACCAGTCCAGTTTATTGTTCAGGTGACACCCAGATACTTGTAAGATTTTACAATCTCAATGTCCGTTCCCTGGATGTTCACTGGTGAGGGTGGAGAGTGTTTGCGCCTTCTGAAGTCCACCACCAGCTCCTTGGTCTTCCCTGAGTTGAGCTGGAGGTGGTTCTTCTGGCACTAGAGAGCAAAATCCTGAGTACGTTCCCTGTACTCCTTGTCGTCCCCATCAGAGATGAGGCCAACAATAGCAGAGTCGTCGGAGAACTTCTGCAGGTGACATTTTGCCGTATTGTGGGTGAAGTCTGCAGTGTAGAGGGTAAAGAGAAACGGCGCCATAACCGTTCCCTGAGGGGGCCCCTGTGCTGCTGACAATTGTGTCTGACTGACACTCCCGGGTCCTCACGTACTGTGGACGATTGGTGACGTAGTCCAGGATCCAGGCGGTAAAGTGGTGGTCCACCCCCGAGCGCTGTAGCTTGTCTCCCAGAAGCAGGGGCTGGATGGTGTTGAAGGCACTGGAGAAATCAAAGAACATGATTCTCGCAGTACACCCAGCCCTCTCCAGGTAAGAGAGAGATCTCTGTATGAGGTAGATGACAGTGTCATCCACCCCAGTGCCAGGCTGATAGGCGAACTGTAGCGGGTCCATTGATGGTCTCACAAGGGGCCGAAGATATCCAAGGACCAGCCTCTCCAGGGTCTTCATCAGCTGCGATGTTAGCGCCACCGGCCTGTAGCTGTTGAAGTCCTTGGGACGAGGGGTCTTTGGCACAGGTACCACACAAGATGTTTTCCACAGCTGTGGTACCCTCCCTTGTTTCAGGCTCAGGTTGAAGACTATCCCATTGTTTCCACTATCCCGCACAGCTGGTCTGCGCAGGATTGCCATCTGGACCCGCAGCCTTTCTCACCTTACACCTCTTGAGCTCTCTCCTCACTTGGTTCGTTGTGAGGTTCAAAGTGCAGGTAGCAGGTGTGGGGGTGTGGGGTGTAGCAGGAGACAGGGTGGGTGAGTAGGGTAACTGGGAGCTGTGGGTTGAGGTAGGAGGGTGGGTGGAGGTGGCGATGGGGGAGGTAACAGGGTCGTATCCTGGCAATACAGACAGTGAGGGTTGCAGCAGGTGGGAATGGGCCGGGGGAGGGGTTCCTGACTGATCAAATCTGTTGAAGAAAATGTTCAAGTCATTCACCCACTTTATGTCCCCCTTGGGCTGCTGGGAGTCTGGTTCTTTGAACCCAGAGATGGTTTTTAGGCCTGACATCCCTCTGCTGCAGCTGCTCCTCCATCTTTTTCCTGTAGCTGTTCTTACCCTCCCTGATCTTCCACCTCAGCTTCCTCTGTAGAATCCTCAACTCGCCCTTATTGCCTGACCTAAAAGCCCTCCTTTTGTCTTTGAACAGAGCCTTTATGTCAGGATTAATCCAGGGTTTGTTGTTGCATCGTACAGTCCTGGTGGGTACGACGTTCTCCACACAGAAGTTTATATAGTCCGTAATACAATCCGTGAGGCTGTTAATATCCTCCCCATGAGGGTCTACAAGCACATCCCACGCAGTAGTCTCGAAACAGTCTTTTAGGGCCTCTTCAGACTCATCAGACCATCTCTTCACAGTGCGTGTGGTCACCGGCTGCCTGTACACAAGAGGTTTGTACACAGGCAGTAGGTGTACAAGGTCGTGGTCGGATCTTCCCAGGGGAGGTAGAGGTGATGAGCTGTATGCCTCCTTGGTGTTGGCATACAGTAAATCCAGTGTTTTATTGTCTCTGGTGGAGCAGGTGACATACTGGGTGAATGTGGGCAGAGTGGCAGAGAGAGAGGCATGATTCAAGTCTCCAGAGATCAGAAGGAGGGCATTTGGGTGCTATGTCTGCAGCCTGCTAATAGTGGAGTTAATGATGTCACAGGCTGCGTCAGTGCTAGCAGACAGGGGAATATACGCTGTTATCGCGATAACATGCGAGAATTCCCGCGGCAGGTAGTATGGCCTCATGCTAGCGGTTAGCAGCTCAACATCCTTATTGCAGACTTGTTCCTTAATAGTGGTGTGCCCAGGGTTACACCATTTATCGTTCACAAACACAGCCAGCCCTCCTCCTTTCCTCTTACCGCTCTCTTTCGTCCTGTCCGCCCGTAACAGATGAAAACCGTGCAGTGTTGCGTTTGTGTCCGGGGTTAGCTTGGTTAGCCAGGTTTCCGTGAGGAGCATGATGCTACACTCCTGATACTCCCGCTGGTGCCGGGTCAGCGCCACTAGCTCGTCCATCTTATTGGGAAGAGATCTTACATTCCCCATAATGATGGATGGAAGGACAGGTCTGATTAATATACCTTTTCTTAATAGAAGTGGCGCTAATTTGAGCAATCAATTAGTCAAAGACACAGAAATGATGAGAAAGGACCAACCATAACAGAATGTGCCAAAAAGTGTTTTGTCCATACTGTTATCCTATCCTCCTTTCTTGCCAGTTCGGCAGGTATTCATATAGCTGGAGATTTACTGGTGCTGCCTTCTGCTATAAAGTGTACCAGAGTAAGAGGTGGAACAAATGTGGTAGAGACTACGACCAGGGGTCATCAATTTCTGACGTACCGGTCACATGGACCAATGCATGAGCATGTTGTGATGATTTAATGGTGTCGCATGCAGACGAGAGTCAGCTGTTGAGGCTGAGCAGTTGACTGAAACGCCCCATTCTGCGGCCGAGAGTGGGTGTTAGGCCAAAAATGTAAACACTATGGGACTGTGTGAGGACGGTAAAGACATTTGTGAAGTCTTGTTTTAACATTTATGAATGTCATTTGTACCGACATGTATGACAATCCTGTCAACCTCAGGGTGAAATTTTATTATGTCTGGAACTTTATTGCTTTATTACTGTCACATTTCTAAGTATCGAGTGTCTTATATGGAGAAGTCGGCACTGGGCTCCATCTCACCCCTGCCGGGCTGACCCCCATCGGCCAGTGCCGAGTCCTCCGTTGCTGGACATCAGCTGTTTCTGCCAGGGTAGGTGATTGAGAGTGACCATCTTGGTGAACTGGGAAGGAATGTTTATCCAGCTCTTCCAGAAATTCCATTCCATTAGAAACACGTCGCGATGGAGACGGAGCTACAATTTGATCCATGTTGTGCATCAGATGTGAGGTGAAGTTAGCTGGAGACCAAACCTGGGGTTTTCTCCCGTGAGGTGATCCCCATCCACAATGAAGATAATCCCCCATTAAACTCCCATCCCTGCTTCCACCATGGCCTCTCTCTGTCTATGTAGAAGAAGGCACACACTCATTTAGACTTTCAAAGGTAGACAGAGTCTGAGACGAGATGTGGATTGTGGCTCTTGGGAGTGCTATAATGAGATCCGATTAAATGTAATGACAGTTTGTGTTCACATCAATTTCCTCTCTCCACTCACAAATTCCTGCCAGAATGTCTTCTTGGAACATCATGGCCACTTTTAAACATGTTTAGCCATGTGGTAGGTATAGTTACAACAGATAGTTCATTTCCTAACTTTAATCTTTTTCTTTACCTTTACTTTAACGTTCCCAAAATCGTGTCCGCTACCCTACAAGGAGTCCCAAGATAAATGTGGTTTGAAGCCCCTATCAGCAGAAAAGCTGTTACACATCAATGTTGAAACATCAACCTGTCGTTTGATGTGATAACATTATGGTGAGGGTTTGCTTAGGTTTAGAGTAAAAATAAATAAATACTAAAGCCAAACTCACCACACTGTAAATCTGTGGCTTGCGTCTCTTCGCCAGGTCGATGATGTTGATTCCATTGTAGTAGAGGTTTTCGATGCAGCCGTGGAAGTTCTTCCTGAGGAAGGTGCCGGGTTTGCCGGGCAGTGGGATTCCTCCAAAGCTCAGCTTTAATGAAGAGACAGAAGAAAAGAAACACAGAAACTCAAGCAATTAATTCAGAAATTAATTTCCCATCCTGTTTTGGTACTTTAATGTTAACTAGGATGGCACCACCTTGTTTTATAACCAACAAATGTTAGGAAATTCAGACTTTTTCATTTACCTTGTGTATTCAAAATAATACTGTGGCAGCTTTCCCAAGCTATTTCAGCTTGAATGAAGCTACTATTTTGAGTGTGTTACATGCACTTTTATAACTGAGTCTGAGTCTGAATTCAGCTATCTCTACAGAGCTGATTTCCTAAACGTCATGTGAAGTAGAAACCTGATTTCTGTAATGAGAGAGTATACGGGAAAGCTGATTTCTCTTGGAGAAAGATGATTTCCTGGGCATGTGTACAGGTAACTGTATTAACGGAATACTTGACTCTTTACATGTGCAGGAAAAAAGACTGAATGGAGGAAAAGTAAAGGAGCCGGAAGATGAAAGGGAAGAGAATTTGCAAAGTGTTATCGTATTTATAATAATTCCACCAAAAGTCTGACTAATAATGAAACTTACAAAAAGTAGCCCAACTCTAAATAAGTTGGTTTCCACCTCTGGCTATTTCTTAAATTGGCTCTGAGAGAAGTCTCTGCTCTGTCTGTCAGGAAGCAGCGTCTTCCATCATTGTGGGGTTTAGGAAAGAAAGCCACACTTCGGGCGCAGGGAGACATCTGATCAGCGACATTGTTGTGACGGTCCATTTGATACAAATGTTCCAATTCACGGTCACTTGCACAGGTGAAAAGGAGTGTTATTGAGTGAATGTACAAACAATAACTATGATGCAGAATGATGATGTTACAGACAAAAATGATTACCGTGATGATATGGAAATGAACGTAAAGTAAACACAGGTTATTTGCTGTTTCACAGAGCTTCTTGATCATTATTTCATTGTCTACACTCATGCTCACCATGATTTCCTGTTCACCTATGTTCACCGAACATCACCTGACCACTGTAACCTCATAGACTGGCACATAGTATCTTGTGGTCAAAGGCTGTAGTCTATAACAGATATTTACATACATTAGAAATATGAGATATAAATAAAATATATAGGAATGTCCAATCCCTTATCTGATAATGTAAACTATTTGTCAAGTTCTCCCCAGAATGTGCAGCTTCCCCACTTGAAAGATATGGAAGTCTAGTAACTGGATTCCACACAAAGACCAAACTGCTTTTTCCTTCTTTTTTTTCTCCTTTTATTTATTTTTTTTTTTTGTAGGTTCAGCAATTAGTTTTAGACAGTTCCATCTTCCATCAATCAGTTAGCCAAGGCATTCAGCATTTGATGTTTAGGCATTTAGAATTTGATGTTTAGGCATTTAGCATTTGATGTTTAGGCATTTAGCATTTGATGTTTTGGCATTTAACATCTGATGTTTAGGCATTTAGGAAAAAAACCTTAAAATAGAAAAATACAGAAAAGAGAATTCATATATTACATGTCATATCAACTAAATGCAAATAGCGAAATACACACACATCCATTAGCACCTACGTTCGTTAATTTATCAATGCGCTCACGCTAAATGAAAAATAAAGTTAATGCACAGCTGCTGCCATAATTCTCGCCAGGTAATGCATTTAATTTCAACAAGTAAATACGTACTTTAACGGCAGGCTAAGGCCTGGTGATGAATTCTGAAGGTTACTACGATGTCGGCCACATTCATCATGTCAGGTGAACTGTGGGAAAGAAGCTAGTCATAGGTACAAATAATAGCTTTGTTGATGCAGTACTTACTGAATTCATCCCAACCTGTTCCAGAAGGAGAAAATCAATTGATATAAAGAATTGAATATTTGTAATGTTTGGCTTCAGCTCGCTGTTATAGAAGTATAGATAATGTGATTAGAGGTTTCTGTCATGATCTCTGCCCCTGCTGTGTCCCATTCTTGTGATTAGTGTCTGTGTGTATATATACCTGTCTATCCTGTTGTTCCTGGTCAGTTTGTCTTCTATGTCATCTATGTATTCGTTCCCTTGTGTTTTCCCTCGTGCCATCCTGGTTTGTGTTTTCAGTTTTTGCTTTTTAACTGTTTTTGATTGTTTATGCTTTAAAAATAAAGCTCTCTTTTCGTTAGCACACTGCCTGCTTTCTGCGTTTGGGTCCTCCCCTTTACCTCACCCGTGACAGTACAAATCGACCAAAGAATGGACCCAGCAGATCTTTTGAATGACGAATTTTATGTTCTTACTGTCTCCCTAATACTTATTTTCGCCTCCTGTAGGCGGAACCATCAGGCTGCTCTTCGTTCGGCTCACAGGAAGGTGGCTGAGAAGCCTTGGCTGAAGAATTTTTTGCCTGAGCATATCAGAGACTTTGTAGACCTCTCCGATAGCCAGTCTTCTTCACAGTCTGCCTTCCTGTCAACTAGCCAGCCCGCTGATCCTCCTGCTCCAGCCTCTGACCCATTCCTTAGATCTTGCCTAGCCCTGGGAGGTCCTCTGAGCCGTCAAAAGAATAGTCAGTCCCCTGATCCTCCTGCCGAGCTACAGCAGGCTCATGATCCTGCTGTGGAATTGCGGCAGTCCCTTGATTCTCCTGTCGAGCTGCAGCAGATCCACAACCCTGCTGCTGAGTTGTGGCAGACACACGCCCGTGCCGCCGAAGTGTGGCAGACCCAGTACCCTGCTACCGAGGCGCAGCAGACCCCTGATCCTAACCCTGCTGCCGAGGTGCGGCAGACTCCTGATCCTGACCCTGCCTCCGGGACCCTGGGACCCAAGTCTCTCCTGTCGAGTGCCATGTTCAAGCCCTCTCCCAGAATCCTGTCTCCTCTTCTCTCGTCAGGTCATCCTCCTGCCCTTCCCCCAGAGCGTCTCCGCTCATCAGGTCGTCCCCCTGCCTTACCCCAGAGCGGCCCCACTCATCTAGTTATCCTCGTGTTCCATCGTGCCATCCTGGTTTGTTTTTTCCGTTTTTGCTTTTTTCCTGTTTTTTGATTGTTTAAGCTTTAAAAAGAAAGCTCTCTTTTTCGTTAGCACACTGCCTGTTTTCTGCGTTTGGGTCCTCCCCTTTACCTCACCCGTGACAGTTTCTTACTGAAATGTACCTTGGGACTCAGGTTTTATGTTAATAAAATAAGGGCATGCTAGTGAAGAGTCTGAATGACTGACCTCATAGTCGACCTCCAGGGAGTCTCCTTCACCTTTGGTTTGGAAGTGCTGCGTGTGGGAGTCCACCGTGAGATTCACCTGCTTGTTGAAGCGCTCCATGGTGACAGAGTGCCAGTGCTGGTCGTCCAGCAGACTGCCAACCATGACACGACTGCTGCTGAACCTGAGCCTGGTGTCGTCTGACAGAAACGTGTGAAAAACAGCTCAATCAATATCACTCACTGAAGCCATTTATCCTTCCAGCTTTTCAAATGGAGGAAAAAAAGGACTCGGGCTCAAGTCAGATTCATGTGACAATTCTGATGATTTTCTCTGTGATGAATATTTTGAACTCTGACGTTAAAAACACTAACAATCAGTGTTTATCTTGTCTCAACACCTTTACCTACAGGTTTACATTATGATTTGTTGTAAAGATTAAAGAAAGTAAACAAGAGTTGTGTGAATGTGACCTGGTGAAGTTATGTCTGCTTCAGTGTGCGTCAGTATGTGTCAGTTTCTGATAGTCATACGAACACATTTTTAAATGATTTACTCCTTCGAGAACAAAGGATGCCTTTCAGGGAAAATAACTGAATCGACAGTCTATATAAAAACATGGTTTCTAAAGGGACATGTCCATTCCTAAATTTAGGTTTGCTTCTCGCCACCAAATATTGGTAAAGAAGCCTGTATAATAGACAAGTGGCACCCACCATGGTTGATGGTAAAAGGCTAACACAGCTGTCAATCAAGCACACAGGATTCATCATATTAAAAAACATGTATTTGTGAAACAGCTGTGATTTACCTAGGTTGAGGTAGAGGGCCAGTATTCCTCTGTGAAGCTCCAGGGAAATGTAATCTCCCCTCTGTCCCTCCCCGAGCAGTAAAACCCCCTCGGCCTGATGGCTCTTGAAGCGTAGAGAGATCACATCCTTCACTGTCGACGTGGACTTCTGATTGAAACGATACAGCAAAGAGCTTCTCCCGTCAAAGTTGGCCACGTCTGACTCTAAAAGAAAAATCACGTCATTAGAATAGTTACTGTAAAATGCCCTTAATAACACATGCTACAGATACAGCCACCTAGAATGTCCCCTCCCTCCCTGATGATACCTTGGCCTGTCCGTGAGGCTGCTTGGAGGTCCTGCTGGGGCCTCGTCAGTTCCTTGACTAATAAGAAATCCACCGTGGATGACGTAGTAACCGCGTGGCCGACTCGTTACACTCCCATAGGGCATTATGTGGAAATCACTTTCAATGATTTATCTATCCACCAGGTGGAGCAGCGATGGAGGCTGACGCAGTTTACTGAAATAATCAGTTTTTATCATATTTGACGTGGGGAAATGTGCTTCCAACACAGAGCATACTTTTAATGATTATTACCATATCATGATCATATCATAATAACCAGGTCATGACAATTTTATGCTGAAGCTTTTTTTGTCATTTTTATGCATTAAATAGCGATACGACTGAAAGAGACACAGCTCTACTTACTCCCTGATAATACCTCTTATTTTGTCTTTGAAAGTTCTAATAATGCATTATTCAACAGAATTATATGAAAATGAAAGCGGTACGAGTGGGAAATGACTGATATACAGTAAGAAATAACTGTGACTGTGCAGCAGCTCTCATCTGAACAGCTGATGTCAGTGGTACAGTAACAGGTGGGACAATCTAACAATGCCTTTTAAATAAAGAAATAAATCATCTAATGTATCATATGTTTGCCGAATTTACATGAAGACACAAATAATGACAAATGTGTTGTTGACAGTGTTAGTTAAATTTTATAAAGTTTGCCCTAACTCACAAAACGACGGGATTTTTAATGGAGCCTGGTGATATTCTGCACGGGCGACAGAAATAATCAAATTGTGATCACTGTTTACTGTATTATTAGTTTATATTTAAATACAGTGTAAGCCATGTGAGACGGCTGAAGGAGATACGTCTATATATATATTATATTATACTATATTTATATTTTTTATTTGGAATTTAGTCAGCAGTGATATCCATGCACAAGGCCATGACAGCACTATTGGTCCCCGCTCCTTGAGCCCATACACTTCATTAGCATTACAGTGTGTTTTGATGCTCTTGATGGGCCATCGACGATCTATACCCCATTTATTCCTAAAAAAGTTGCTCAGTGGCGAATGAAGCCAAGATGGCTGCCAGCCGCTCCGTCTCGTCCGGTCTCGGCTCAGTCACGTGAATGGAGGAGGGAAATTAACTCTGGATTTGGCTGTTGTGCATTTTACAACTTTTAGAACCTAATGATTTAAATAAGGGCTCTTCAAGTGTTCGTACTGGGACATTGATTTACCTAAAAATAAATGATACACTGATTTACAGCCGTCTCTTTCCTAATGTAAGTCAATTGGAAAAGGTCTTTTTTGGGCCCCATAGCATCACATTACTGACACGAAAGTTTTAATGGTGTCCACGGTTTGACATTACGAAAATTTGCATCAAATCTTGCCGCTCTTCCTTGGGGCTTGGTGTAAAGCTGGTTTGTAGTGACTGTTCTATGTCTCTGAGACAGCGTGGGAAGTTTAAAGCATGTTGCAGCTGGTGAAATGGAAATCATTTAAATTACTTTGTATACTGCTAGGTGGCTTAATCTATAATAATCTATTTGTCCTATATATTGATACAAAGTATAAATAAATCAAGTAGCTATAGTCCAGTGATTCTCAAAGTTAGGTCTAGGGACCACCAGGGGTCCATGGCCCTGTGTCAGGGGGTCCACAAAATAATTTGATATAAAGTTATGCTGTATCATTATAAAGAGCAAATCTACAGATAGGGACCATTTGCCCCAATAAAAGAAGAATATTGGTTGCATTCCTCCCACCCATGTTAGCTTTGGACCAATAGAAACTCTGATATGATTGTGGCACACAGCAATAAGTTCTTTATTTTAAAGTTGAAGTACTTACTGAAAGTCAGCTTTAGACTGCTAAATTTAAATGTCTGGATTTATTAGGACTCTATCAGTCCTGCTACGGTTCAGTTTCTGAAAGGTTGAGCAGGATCAATAACTTGAAAAGTACAAATGCTGTCAAGTTGAGTCTAAATGCAAGTAGAATAATATGACCCTCTGTAGGATATAAATTGTATTAACATAATTCAAACTGAAATATTTTTTCTGTTTATCACTATGAAACAGGTCTGAAGTATTTAGGTTGAAAAGTTTGAGAAAACAAATAGTTTCAATGACATCTAAGAATACAAACAGTAGTGAAGCTTAATCTGTGTTATGATGAGTACACTACTTGAGTAAATGTATTTAGTTACATTCCACCACTGAAAATCAGAATTAATGCTGTTAAAAATATGTGATTAATAACTTTTGACAGTTGTCAAAAGTTATTAATCACATATTTTTAACAGCATTAATCCTGGGGGGAGCAAATATTATTGAAGTTCCAGTAACTACTGTATGTCTGGGTAACATAGTGTGTAAACCATGGCCTAATCAAAGACAAAGGGCTCTTCAGTGTACTATAGCTGGTTTATGTGTTTTTGTGAAGGAAGCGCCACCACATGGTGACACCCTTCAATTGATTAAACATACTTGTATATAATTGTTTTAAGGCTGTCGTCAGTATGATAAAAGCCCTTGGTCAAATAAACATGTATGATTGGTGTAGGTGTGTTGCTTGAGTTCAACTACAAGTGAGAAGACAAAACATGAATTAAGAAACTGCAAATCCTATGCCAAGATGTTGCAGAGCACAGCAACAAAACCTCTCTCCTCTATCGCTGCACTTGTGAGCTAAATAGTAGAATAACACAGAGTTATCGAAGTTACAAGGTTGTTACATGGATAGTCAGTGACAGTGTCTATAATGTGAATTCCCGGATATTAAATGTTCATCAGCAATTTTCTGTAGAGATCCCAATAATATTTGTTTCTAAAGTGTACTGAGGAAGAATATCACATGACATTGTTTATCTATGCTTGAGACTGAGAGTATGACAACAAATACTGATACCCTAAATGTCTTGTAATAATTAAATTCTCCTGGCAAAATACTATTTACACAAATGTAGATCTTAAACATGAATAACAATTGTCTTTTAAGTAATCCCCTCTCACACACTTTGATAAGACCCTTTTATAAGACAGCCTATACTTTTTAAATACTTACTTACTACTAAATACTTTTGATTATTTTAATTCCTAATTTAAATGATTTGCTTTGTACAGTATGTGGCAGTCATGTTCTCAGATGTATTACAGACTGTTGTAATGAACTAATATCATGGTTTTATAATATTTTCTTACATTTCACCATTCAACGGCAGCAGGCGATATAAAACTATTTTAAAACATCGAACGGCAGGGAAAGAAGTTTTATTTTCTTTAAATAGGTTTTTTTTGTTGCTGTTGTGGCAAAGACGTTGAAAACTGTCCAGTTGAAAACAGACGGATCTGTTCCGCAAGGCTTGGTGCTGGGTCTAAAGCTCTTTGTACTCTATATACATTCAATTTGTCAATGGTGACAATGGTGTTAAATTTGCGGATGACATATATTTATTCTGTTGCAAACTTTAAGAAGTGATATGATACTTATAAATTGTCATTAGAGCTAAATAAAATGAAATTCATTGTGTTAAGTCACTATTTTGGTTAATGATGTAGAAATTGAAAGTGTGTATGAAAACAAATGTAAAAACTGTCTACATCCATTGCTAACAAAACAAAAAACACCTTGAATCAAAAATTAACAATTTATTCTACAGTGCTCACTCATGGTTCCCTACATCATACTGTGTTGAAGTATGAAACAGTTACAAAACTAGCACTAATTCAACCTTTATACTACAAAAAAGAGCCATAACAGTTGTATTAATATTGACTCAACCAGCTATTATCTATGAAATCATATGCACTAAAATGTACCAAGTAGACTTAAAACTCTTCACCACAAAGGATGGTCAAATGAAGAGATTTTAGTGAATGATGAGAAGGTGTGTTCTGTCACCGGCGGGGGGTCAGGTTCCGGTCTAGGCGGGCATAAAATGTTTTTAATATTTCATTCTGTTCAGTTTGTCCTGAACAACATGGCTGAGCACAGTTATAGCTCAGTTGTACCTTTGATATGATTCTCCTCCCCAGAGACTCTGCGTGCATGCTGCGATGCATGCATTTATGGATTAGCCTGTAATGCAGCAGGATGACCTGCAAGTCTCCTGCTTGTCTGTCTTCTCTACACCCCCAACACACACACACACACACACACAGTCTTCACTTTCTACTAAGAATATAGACACTACCTAGATACTGTAAATTCAGTATTAAAAGACAGTCCTTTATTTAAAATGAGAAGCCTTTCTTTTATCTGATATGCTCGTGTTTTAATGTACTGCTCCTGTCATCATCAAGCCCTCCATGTTTAACACTTGTCTTGATACATTTTGTATAATATATATTTCTGCAGCACTAATTCTATACACTCTTGTGTATTTAAGGGTCGGTCATATTTAATTCTCCATAAGGCAAGTTGTACAAAATCAAAACAGAGACAAACACACAAATGAAAATCCATTCCAATCTAATGGGTTTTGGTAAGGATCTGTCAAGGTTAGTAGGTATGGTATAATGGTTTAATGGTATAATATGTAACCTTTCCTCATTAAAATGTGTAAAAACGACTAACCTATGTTATATATTTAGTTGAGTTGTGTTCAGAGAAATGTGTAGTGTCCCTGAAGGCAACGTTTCCTCTCTCCTGTCATGGCGTCGTCTCACCTTTGAGCAGCGTCAGCGTTGTGTTTGTCTGCCAGAAGCTTCATAAACTGACTTTTTATCCAGTTTTAAGCAACATTTTTACCAGACACCTTTTACATCTTTTTACCGCTTTTAATCAGAGGACAGGAGACCTCTGTGGAGAATTCTGCTTCCAGAGAACACCGAAGGAATCTTAACAGGAAGCTGATTGACACGATGAACTCCCATCATGCCACGCTGCTGCACCACCACACCAAACTCCAGCTTTTACTATTATTTTGATGGCGGAAAATTAGATATTGTGTGTTTGGAACGTGTTGGCTCTGTCCATGGCATTACAAGGACTGAGAGTATTTACACAAAAAGAAACCTCTGCATTCTCTGTAGGGAACTTATCATGCTTGTTTCTGGCAATAAAATACTTAAAGAAGCAGGGAATGTTTTGTTAATCCAGTTACACCCACTACATAAACACATAAACTGATCATCCTTGGTGTGAGTGTGGGGGTTAGATGTAGAGACTCACTGTAGGGGCAGCCATACACTTCCATTCTAAGGCCCAGCCAGCCGCTGGGGTTCCAGTCTAGAGGGACGAAACGCAGGAAACGGCTTCTCACTGAGTGGGACAGCTTGTTCTGGACGATGGCCTCCGAATTCACGTTCCCCATAAACGTCTGAAGGAACAGACAGAGACAAAGATTACCTTTGTGATGCCAGCTTTTAATTGCTGTAAACAAATGTACCAACCTTACACTGAGAATGAACAGAAATTACTTCAGATATGAAGAAAACAAACAGAAATCTTTCCAGTGGGGAGTAGAAAAATACTTTTTTTTTTTTTTAGCTGAATGCTTGAAAAATCTAAATCCTTTGAATAGCAAAGCTGTGAAAGGACAAACCCAAAGGCAATGTTTTGCCCTCCTTTGATGAAAAGAGATGAGAACCATCATGTGGTGCAGAAATATGACAATATTCGCTCCACCATGATGAGGAACGAGTGGGGAAATAACAGCCTACACCTCTGAGATGTCATTATTCATTTCCACTGCAGTTTTTAAGAGAAAAAGAGCAGAAAAAGCCAGAGGAGGTAACAATTGCAGCTCTGACACAGATTAAAAAAACCTTCAGCATGGACTTCCAGTTGGCAGTTGCATGGAGTAGAAGCAGCTAAAAGGTGGTCCTGTCTACTTTTTTATTTTAAGTGTTACTTCATTTGCACTACTCACTTCCTTTATATATGTTTACTTTTAAAAGTCTTAAAAGAGTGGAGTGACTAGCCAATATGGGTCTAATACTTAAAATTTACCTCTCTTGGTTTGTTTTTAAAAAGTGTGTGTGAACACTAACTGGACCAGAACTAAAAGGCTAACTTATTATTCTTTTACTTTGGTCTTGACCAAGTGATCCACACAGCAGCTGTGAAAGTGACCGAACGGTGCAAAACTGTGCAGTGTGAACAAAAATAAATCTCTGCACATGACATGCTGAGTAGTCTGAATCTCTCCCAGGACATAGACACACAAGTTTCTCCACAGATATGAAGGCCACAGTCTGACACAATAACTCTTGAGGCGATTATTTTCATTACCCAAACCCAAAGTCAAGTAAACAAAATAAAAAGAAAACGTGAAAGAGTAGCTCATCCCAGTTTTCAAAGTCAAGAAGGACCAAACACTGTCATTTCACTGGTTTATTGGCTCACATCACAATAAACATACGCTTAGGCTTTGAATTCTGACGCCTATTACCTATCCAAGATAGAAACAACCCAAAGCCACCCAATACATTCCAATTAGAACTGCTAACTTGTTCTAAGTAGCAACTATTTACAATATGAATCCAACTGGTACCTCCAACAGACTGGGACTGCAATGGGGACAGCAACAGTGGCATCTGTGGCTGGATTGGTAGTGGGAAAATGAGAAGAAACTGTTGTAAATTACCCAAATAACAACCCATATGACTCAAAATTAAAACTATACAAACGGTACATTGATAAAGTTGTGTTATTTTGGGATGGGACGCAATGGGAATTGATGGACATTGTGTGATATCTTAATAACAGCTCAAGTTTACTGAAATTCACCAGTGAATACAGCACTGACAATTAATTTAACACAAAGATGAAACTGAAGCTATTCATACTTCCATCTACAGAAAGGACATGGAATGCAATTCAACTTTACATGCTGCTCGCAATCATCCTAAACATCTATCGGATAATATGCCAATTGGTCAGTTTTTGAGGCTAAAACGCAATTGCTCAGATCCCGGTGACGGTTCAAGGAAAGAGGTTATTCTTTCAACTCTATTCAGAAAGGCATGCAACATGCAAACACCACCTCTCGCTCTGATCTCTTATGTAGTAATACAAAAAAAATAAAGAATCCAAGATGGGCTTGTTTCTCTATGGAGTACAATCATTGTGCTTCACAGAAACACAAGACATTCAAATAACACTAGCATGTATATCAAGCACAAACATCTTTGAAAGACATCACCAAATCCCCGCCCCTTTTTTCTTTCAGGAGAGCACCCACAATTAAACCCACTGTCACATACAAAATATGAGTCAAAACAAGACCACTGCTGGTCGCCGTGTGCGCAGGCACCTTAGCTGCTCTTTGTGTTTATTGCTTATTAGATTATGTAACATTGCTGACACACTAGACCAAGATGTCGAACATAGTGAACATCATACTTGCTAAACATCATGTATGTATGTATGTATGTAACAGGACCTTCACTCACGATCATATTTAAGTAAAAGCACATACAGTAAAAATGGCCCTGGACCAGCATAATACTATATCACATAATCAGTGTTAGAGCAGCATGTTACTGTTGTAGCTGCTGGAGGTGGAGCTACTTTGAACTTCTTTATATACCGTTAGCTAGTTTAGTCCAGTGGTTCCCAAACCAGGGCTCAGGGCACTCCAAAGAGTCACCAGATAAATCTCAAGCTTATGAGATGATTAATGGGAGAGAAGAAAAAACTAAGTTCTGGTGCTCAACTCTGACCCATATTTTGGGATTTCTCTCTAATCTTTGAATTTTTCATGAAATATTGAATAATTTGATCTCTTTGAGCCTATAACAGTTATTTAAATAAAAAGATCAAAGTTTAGAGGGGAAACGTCTCTTTGGTGGAACTGCTCACAACTTATTGACATCTGAAACATGGCACAAAGGTTTAATCTTTAACAATGTGTTGTATTTCATAAGGTTTTATATGTGTTTTATTTCAAATCTTAATCTGAAAAGTCACTAGTTACGATAGCTGTCAAATAAATGTAGTGGAGTAAAACTTACAACAATATTTCACTGTGAATTGTCGTGAAGTAGAAATATAAAGTTTCATAAAATGGAAAAAACTCAGGTAAAGTACAAGTACATAGGAATTGTATTTTAATACAATTCTTGCATAAACATATTTAGTTACTCTTCAACAATGGACTCTCAATGGAAAGTTTCATAAAAAATTGATCAAAATTGATATTGTCTGTTTTATTCCACGCATTCTTCTTCTTTGTGAAAATGTGGTGTGATGTTATCCACAATGCACCTTGACAGACGCATATGTTAGTAGCTGCTAATGTAGCCTGCAGCAGAGCTCCCCACATTCTTTTACTTGTCAACTTGTCGTCTTCAACTGACGCTGACTCAAGTGACATCACTTCCATCAGACTTCACACAGCTCCCTGTGGAGACTCTAAAGGCTTTAAACAACTTTTTTCACATGCAGTACTCCTCAACACTTGGAAACACACTGTGATTAGACAACATTAAGATTGTTCTTTAAATCATCTATTCATTTTTAAGATGAGTACTTAAAAGAAATAGAAGTTAAGCAAGGTTTTTTATCATGCAAAAGGTGTTTTTTGGAGAAAAACATGTTCTCTATTCCTTAAACAAAGGTATTGAGAATAATAGAATTGTATTCAGGCAATGTATCTGCACCGTATTTAACAAGCATCACATGCACAGACATCTCTTCTGCCTGTGCAATCCCCTATTTCTTTTTCTCTTCAGATTCATGTGTCTGCTTTGTCGCCATCCAAAGCTTCAAAGAGTACAAGCGGATATGAAACTAAACTTAATAATAATGACATAATTATCCAAAGGAAGGCGAGAAAGTCTTTGGAAATTGTGTCTGCGGACGACCAGCTCTGAGGTGATGAAAAGCGGACTTTGGTTGGGAAATACCCTGTGGCATCCCAAAAACAATGTGTGCACTGGCCTTTCATTTAGTGTCATTTCTTGTATGAAAAAAGCATTTTAGAACTAAGACTAAAATATTTGATGAAAAAGAAAGTTTGAAGAAAAGTAATCTTCAGAAAATGGCAGAGCTGCTACTTTACTACTGCTTATCTGTATAATATGTGCAGTGTACTCCACTGTAGAAGTAATTTAGCTCAACACTCTACATGTGGAGTCGGTAGAAAGTCTTCACCGTCCATGAAGAGATGTGTGTAAAAAAACAATTTTTATCCTTTTTATCCTTTTTATCCTCTTTTCTCCTCGTCCTCTTTTTCCACATACCTCCTTGGAGCCACGGCGGCTCCCCAACCATAGTGTGGCAGCGAACTGCTGAAAGCATGACACCGCATCGGATGGCTCTCTGATTACTGGACGGTACAGACACAAGCATTTGCCTAAAAGACCAGTTAGCCAGCACTTTGCCATCAACAAAGACTTGCTGCTTTTCTTCATCTCAAAGGATTCTCCAGCTAAGCTAAAACAGTTCAGTAGCCTTTGTATTCATGAACTGAACCTCCACTAGACATAGTGTATTATTTAGTATGCATTAACTTTACAAGCCTACGTGAGAATAGAACTGCTACACTGTTGTGAATGTATGTACGTGAGTTGGCTTGGTTTTTATTCACTGAGCTGTATTGTGTGATCTGTTGTATTGAGCTAAGAGGTAACTTTAGGTTGTTTCACCAGGTGATGTGTTAGTATTGTACACAGACAGAGTCACATGCACACTAACATCTTCTGAACCCAGCACCATTATCATACATGTTACCATCTCACAAATGTGAATTTTCCCTTTTAACATGCACCTAGTTATTATCAACCCCGAGTTATGATTTTATGAATATTAATTGTTATATTAATAATAATTATCTTTGTTATTTGTTAATAACCAGACCTGCTCATACCAGAACCCCAACAACCGTATGTATGTATGTATGTATGTATGTAAAGTTTATTAATTAATTGATGTGCAGTGGAGAAGGGGTTATACTTGTGTATATTTGCTCCTACTCCTTTTTGAACATGTAAGATTTAAATTGTGTTGTCAATGATTATTATTTATTGAGTTAGTTTATAGGTTTATCATTCCTTTCATTTCATTGTTATTTTGTTTTGACCTTTTTTTAAACAAACACATTTGTTGTCTTTTTTTAACTACAATAAACTCATAAAAGTGAAAAGATGTGTTAAAACGTTGTAGTTTAATGTGTCCATGTCAATCCAAAAGGGACAGTACATTCTGATGTATTTGGACTTATACGTACATACAGCTGCAATCACAACAATTTACTCCTTTCAGTGATAGCAGTATCACCAAAGGCCATTCCAGATAAAGGTCCTTTGGTCTGCTTAGAAATCATATAAAAATGTGCTCCAGCTTCTAAAGAATTTTGGAGGAATGTATTTCAAACAGTAGTTCTATTTGGAGGTGCTGACACATTTCACCCAAACCTAATGTCTTTTAAGACTCTCCTATGAAGACAAGCAGTATTACTGGGATGAAAGCAAGCTGCCCTATGAGGGGCCCCTGGGGACATTATTCAGAATTTCCATCCACACACACATATGAAAATCATTCATATACACATGTGAAATTCTCTCATATACACATGTGGAAGCCAGGGAAGTGATGAAGTGTCCTTGAGCAAGACACTGAACCCCTAAGTGCTCCTGATGAGCAGGTTGGCACCTTGCATGGCAGCCTGTACAGAAATGTATGAATGTATGAACACAATAGCCAAAGCTACAAAAAAAGTAAAGACTCACCCCTCCTCCGTCCTCCTGCCTGTACTGTTTCCAGGCCTGGCCTGTGTCACTGTAGAGCAGCAGGTATCTGCTGACCCAGTCTAAGCTGTTGTAACGCCCCTGTGTGGCCACAGCAGTCACCTCCATCCTGTCCCTGAGGTCCACCTGGAGCCAGGGCTCCCGGTCTGTCACCATGGGAGACCAGCCTCCTGCTCCTTAAGGGAGAAGAAAAACACATAGAGAGGAGAGCCATTTATACAATGAACTGTAGAATGTTGTGATTTTCTGCAGGTGAGAAGATGAAATTGTCTGGGTAACAGATTCATGAGTCTGAGGTCTTAACAGACACTAAAACACTGCAAAGTTGTTTATAATATTAGGAAGAAAGCTTTTACAACTACAGAAAATTTGCATGGCAGCAATCGCTTTTAAGATAATCTACCAGGAATGTGCGCATACAGAGTGGTGAAGTCACGGGGTCACATCCAGGGTAGTCTCTGTTCCACTTGTTATCTGTACTCAATGCTATTTCTCATTCATTTCATTTCATCAGTTCAGTTCAGGTCAGTTCTTCTTTATTGTCCCACGAGGGGAAATTCGACTTGCAGCGGAACACAGATAAAAAAACAGAAATTACACAAAAATACAACAATAAAAGAAAAATCTTTAAAAATATGTATTTTTGTAGGGTTGGATAAAATAAAGTGCTACGGTCCTAAGTGTGAGCAGGAAGTGCAAAGGTGCAAGGTACACAAGGTGTTTATTGCAGTAGGAACAAATTATCGTTTGTTGTCTTTCATACAAACACTGGGCGACTGTGAACATGATCTATTAAATAATCATAGAAAAGAGCTCCATAATTCAGTCCCGATACACGTTAACTGGTATTAGACAGCCAGGAAAAGATACAAACAAATGTAGTTTTGCATGACAAACAAAAACACTGACATGACAACTGCTGCTGGCCCTACTCTTGCAGCACCCACCACTTTCTTCATGGGGTTTACTCTCCGTATTCTAAGACAAATATAACGGCTGTAGTAGATGCCTTACAGCTGTTGCTATTAGAAATCAAAACCTTTGTAACCTTGTGAATACAGAAAAAATTCAGTCAATGTGAAAAACCTACAAGCAATGCAGAAAGAGTCATCGTAACATAGTTTTGTCTATGTCAAATAAAATAAGATAAGCTGTTATTCATGCCCAGCGGAGAAATTTGTTAGTTGCAGCAGCACCGGGAAATAAATTACAGATAAGTACAGGTAAATAGAGAACATGAAAAAATAAACAAGGTGAATAAAACTAAAATAAGAATAGAAGTAAAAAATAGGAACTATACAAGAGCAATTTCAGACAATATCTATAGATAATAATATTTATAGAACTCACCAATGCTCTCTTCTAAAGTAACTTTTTAAACTTTTGTTATAATTTCTGCTGCCTAAAAACTGCTACAGCATAGAATAATCTCTGTCCTGCTAAAAACACAAATATTGAATAATCATACAATATTACGATACTTGAAAATTTTTTATAAATTCTACTGACCTTACCTAAACATATGAAGCGAGCCACATGACATACTGTTGAGAAGAGCTCTGTTCCAAGGCTTTATTTTTTGTTATTAGCATTGTTAAAATGCCAATGGGAATTTGAATGAGATTTTCTTACTTCTGAAACAGAACGCGGATGTTCCGGTTTCACTTCAGCTCTCTGTTCGTGGTAAAGATATTTGCTTGTATTTGATATGCCAATACAGTGAAAATTAAGCAAGGTTTTTTTGCTGAAGCACTTTTCAAGCTGTGCTACACAATGGAGCGGTAGTTTTTGAATATAATCAAAATAATTAGAATTGTATTCTTCTTAAGACTCATTGTTGAAATTTGTAGAAGATTTTTACATATACTGTACATTTTTAAATACATTTAAAACAAACAATTCTGTACGACATTTGAACTTTCCATAAAGACCAATGACAAAACATCGGCGCAGCGATAACATAAGGCTGACTTTACATTTCTGCACTCTATTTCAAGCTTCATCAACTTAGGTTTAGATAATGTCAGGTTGTTAGCTGATTAACCTTAACCTACAAGCTTACTAGCTAACAATTGGTGACACTAAGTTCAATATTTATTTAGTGTCATTTTATAACACAGTGTTGCAAAACTGAATGCAGTTTTAGTCCCATTATGCTATTAAAAAAAGACAAAAACAGTAGTGTATTCGTGTAGACAAATTTGAATTGGCGGCCGCCCGGCCACTTTGGCCAAGAGGCAAACTCCGAGTGGCCCAGTTTAGATCTACATAAATCTGATATTGGATAGAATATTTAATCTACAAAATATGGATACGCGGGTCAACCCGCAGGACTTGTGCAATAGTCAACCTTCCACCTTCTCTTCCCCTCTCTCACTCTTTCTTTATCTCTCTCCCTTACAAACACATACACACAGTGCTCGGACCTGGTTTCTGTAATTGCCTCCTGAGTCCTGACTATTGTGCAACTAAAATGCATAAATTTTGTAGTTTGGGTCATGTTTGGATGGTGGTTTAACACATATTTTCTGCAGGTTGGGAAGCTCGGCTCTCATAAGGGTGAGTGCGGGTTTTGAAATACTGTGACCAGCGCTTCACTAAATAGTGTATGGAAGTAGCTATGGAGTGAGTCATCTCTGTTGAGAGT
The DNA here is from genome assembly GCA_943593645.1 of Bovichtus variegatus. NCBI lineage: Eukaryota > Metazoa > Chordata > Actinopteri > Perciformes > Bovichtidae > Bovichtus > Bovichtus variegatus. The sequence goes on from CALSCE010010630.1 coordinate 3,178,441, forward strand.
TGCACATGCACAGTACCGATCGGGCAGATTGTATGGATCAGTTAGCGATACCACTAATCATATCTTTCACAAATCAACATTGTCTCATGTGAGGCACTTCCGACAAGCATAGCAGCTTTTCAAAACATCTGGCTATTGACAGTCACAAGTAGTAGTCGTGAGCTACTGAAACATAAATGTGTGTGCGTGTGTGCTGTAGAGAGAAGTGGAAGATGGTGCAATTAATATCTGACAATTTGCTATTTTTTCCGGAGACATGACCGTAATGGTCCATACAATGTATCGTATACACAGGCAGCTTTGCAGAGGCCTGTTTTAGTGAGTGCAAATGTGCAGAAACAGTCTAAAAAATAAAGCATAAACAAAAAGAAAAATGACAAAAAAAAGAGAAAGAAAGCTAAACAGCTTAAGGAGAGGTTTACTTCCCACAAGATACCTGGTAGACCACCACACACTCAATGCGGCTGTAACACTGCACTGTTCACTATTGAGTGAATAAAATTACATTTTTTACATTACAGTTCATTTAGCAGACACTTTTGTCCAAAGCGACTTACAATAAGTGCAAACAATAGGTACGACTCCAAACAGCGAGAATCTTGCAAGTACATTAGCTTCAAATAAAAGCGTGTGAAAACTTGAGAACGCCCTTGTCCGTAATTTTTCTCACAAGGACAACAAGAAAGAATTTTTCTTCAACCAGAGGTAAGCTCTAGTGCATCCACACGGCTCACACCATGGACTAAGCCACACACACACACGTAGGGTAGGATAACCTCTGTAGGGGCTCTTCCCTGAGCCGTTCGAGCTCGGCGGAATCTCATAGCTGTTAGATTCCAAAGGCTAAGGGTGAACATTTTTTATTTGAAGATCAACCTACGAAGGGGTGGTACGCTTGTCCAAGGTAGTTGCCTAGTTTCCGCGGTCAAGCCAGTGGATTGAATGCCCCCTCCCTTTTCCATGACTGGGTTTATGCGGAACTTCAGGTAAAGGAAGAGGCCAGTGAGTGGGGTTTATTGGTATTGGAGGGTACGTAGGGGCCCACGGCAGCAACCATTTGATCCGTGAGTGCTGCAGGCGGGAAAGCCTCAGTTTGACGCTTCTGAAAGCATCCCGCTTTTCTAGTAAAAAACAGAAAAAACTATTTGACCGTTACCGTTTTCCCGCCTGTTGCCCGCTTCAGTCCATGTGGGAAGGAGAGAGATACTGGTAGACAGAGATTGTGTGTGTTG
>CALSCE010010630.1:3204385-3215176 GCA_943593645.1 Bovichtus variegatus
CAGGAGCTTTTATAACATCCCATTCCAAATGTATAGGCATTAATATGAAGTTGGTCCCCCCTTTGCATCTATAACAGCTTCCACTCTTCTGGGAAGGCTTTCTACAAGATTTTGGAGCGTGTCTGTGGGAATTTTTTCCCATTCATCCAGAAGAGCATTTGTGAGGTCAGACACTGATGTTGGACGAGAGGGCCTGGCTCCCAATCTCCGTTCTAGTTCATCCCAAAGATGTTCAGTGGGGTTGAGGTTAGGGCTCTGTGCGGGCCAGTCAAGTTCTTCCACACCAAACTCATCCAACCAGGCCTTTATGGACCTTGCTTTGTGCTGGCACAGTCATGCTGGAACAGAAAAGGGCCTTCCCCAAACTGTTTCCACAAAGTTGGAAGCATAGAATTGTCCAGAATGACTTGGTAAGAGGAAGCATTAAGATTTCCCTTCACTGGAACTAAGGAGCCGAGGCCAACCCCAGAAAAACAACCCCATAGCATTATCCCTCCTCCACCAAACTTTACAGTTGGCACAATGCAGTCAGGCAGGTAACGTTCTCCTGGCATTCACCAAACCCAGATTTGTCCATCAGACGGCCAGATAGAGAAGCGTGATTGGTCACTCCACAGAACACGTTTCCACTGCTCCAGAGTCCACTGGCGGCGTGCTTTACACCACTCCATCCGACGCCTGGCATTGTGCTTGGTGATGTAAGGCTTTCATGCAGCTGCTCGCCCATGGAAACCCATGCCATGAAGCTCCCGGCGCACAGTTTTGGTGCTGATAGTAATGCCAGAGCTGGTTTGGAACTCTGCAGTTATTGAGTCAGCAGAGCTTTGGCAACTTTTACGCACTGTGCGCCTCAGCACTCGGCGACCCCGCTCTGTAACTTTACGTGGTCTTCCACTTCGTGGCTGAGTTGCTGTGGTTCCTAAACGTTTCCACTTTGCAATAATACCACTTACAGTTGATTGTGGAATATCCAGGAGAGAAGAAATTTCACGAACTGACTTGTTGCAAAGGTGGCATCCTATTACAGAACCACGATGGAATTCAGTGAGCTCTTTAGAACGACCCATTCTTTCACAAATGTTTGTAAAGGCAGACTGTATGGCGAGGTGTTTGATCGTATACACCTCTGGCAATGGGACTGAATGAAACACCTGAATTCAATGATTAAGAGGAGTGGCCCAATACTTTTGTCCATATAGTGTATATTAGAAATATTAAATATGTGCCCACTCTGAGCTGGTGTCTATATCAGCAGAACTCAGAAAAATGTAAACGCAGCTCTAATTACCAAATGTACTAATAAACTTATATTCACCATCTTTTCTGCCAGCCTCCGTGTTGATGAAAAGGGACACCAGAGCAGCCATATACATCAGTCAGCAGGCATTGGTTTAAATACCAAGACAATGTCAGACAGGAACTGGATTTACAGTGTAAACAGGCCACATCCTCCACATAGTTAAAACATATTAATGTTAAAACACATTTTAACTGCTGTTGTCATCTCAATAATTGTTCCTCAATGTGCACGTCTTGCCTTGACCATGTGTCGGAGATAAAGAAGTCCAATTCTGGGCCAGAGAAGGAGTCTCGACCTCTTCACCAACACTTTGTCTTCAGCATAATCAACTAGTTACTGAAGTCTCAAAACAGGTTCAAAAAGAATTCACTGGAGACAAACAGTCCGATGCAATAGAGTTTTATTCTTCAAAACCAGAGTCCGCCTCGAGAACAGAGTGAAGAAATATTGTTCGATGCTCACTTTTATTACAAGAATCACTCCATCTTGATTGGTGAAAAATGGGGAAGATCGCCCCAAACTTGCTCTTTCAGCACTTTTATGTGTGATATGATTTCACTCTCGTGGCCAGCTGATGCTGCCTTCAGCACCATGGCATGCCTAACCTACACGCATCCCTAGTGTTGTATGTAGTGTGTTGTACCTGCACATTGTTTTTGGTGATAGGGTGCATGGAGGCTTCCTTTGAAGTATGCACCCATGGCTGTTTTGAACCTGCACATACAGTAGCTTTTCTCTGAAAACAGTACTTTAGGCATTTTTTATTTGTCAGGTACATCCCTCACTTTGGACACTGTTTATCCTTGGGCCCTTTAACCCTGCTCCTGTACACCTCTAGTTCACAGACTCTGCCTTGCCGCTAGACATGGATACAAGATTGGACGGTGAATACACTGATTATATGTATATAAGATTACACGCTGAATACATATATTACTTTTGTCATTTTATAATGTAGAGCAGTTTCCAAAGAACATTTACTACACCACATGCCACAGAGTTCCACAAATGGATCAAAGGAATGAGCTGCTGCAAGGAGAAGAACGCTAACGGTCATTGTCAGCCATTGAATTTTAATTGCATGGATTATGGAGCTCGTTTCCAAAGTAATCATAGCCTTTTCAAGTTCCACCCTGCTTTAATTCGCTCTCTCTCTGTCTCTGTCTCTCTCTCTCTCTCTCTCTCTCGGTGCATGCTGGGAGTTTGTGGTGTGTGAGTGAGTCACTGAGCATGTGTTTTTCGAAACTTTTTTGATTCTATTGGTAATAATGGATGTTATTTTAACTTAGTTTATTGGTGATAGTTTAATTTGGTTTGTTTTTAGTGCGTTTTGGTGGGGTAGTTGGGGTGTTTTGTGTGTTTTTCTTTTGCCGGTGTCTCACTAGTTGGCGTCTGACGTCATGGTGAATGGTGATTTCACCAAGCTCACGAGGAAGCATGGTATTAAAATATCTGCCGGCTTCCCGTGCAGCTTGGAGGACATTGGGCTCGCTGTGGGGGAGAAGGTCGGACACGGCAGCGTTAAGTCGCTCGCGCGGATGAACAGCGCCGTGGTAATTTTCCTGGACCAGGTGGAGAAGGTGAACCACGTGGTGGAGACAGGTATTACAGAGAACAAGATGTTTGTGCAGGTACTGCCACTAACTCTACCCGCAACGAAAGTTGTTCTATCAAATGTCCCTCCATTCATAACCAATGAGTTCCTCAGTAGAGAGCTGTCCAGACACGGGAGGATAGTTTCCCAGGTAAAGAAGATGCTGTCTGGATGTAAGTCTCAGTTACTGAAGCACGTAGTGTCTCACCGCAGACAGTTGTATATGATACTTAATAACCGGATGTGGAGCTCAACCTCCGCTTCCACGTTAAAGTAGATGATTATGACTACGTGATTTTTGCCACCTCATCGGTTATGAAATGTTTTGGTTGCAGGGAGGAGGGACACACTGCGAGGGCCTGTCCGAGACGTGGGGATCCAGCTCCGTCTGGTCCTGGAGGGGTGGCCGCTGCTGCCACAGCCACAGCCACCCCCGGCGGAGAGCCCGCCGGGGGTGGCTGTGGCTGTGGCGTGGGGCTCTCCGCCGGGGTTGGCCGCTGCCGCGGCGGGGGGCTCTCCGCCTGGGGTGGCCAGCGGCCGCTCCAGACACTGCGCCACGGCGTGCCGCTGCTGTGTCCGACCTAGTGCACGGGATTTTTGGGTTTCATTTATTTGGTGCGGGTGAAAACAATAGAAAAGAAAATTACTAAGATATTTTAGGTGAGGTAGGAGAAATTGAGGTCGAAAAAAAAAGGTGAGGAAAGTATAGATGAAGCACAGATCGGTGAGGTGCAGAAGGGGAGTCAGGTGGTTTGGGAGGAGACCAGGCAGAGGAGTCAGGTGAGGTGCAGGAAGAAATGACAGATAAAGAAAGGGTTACATGGGGTGAGCAGGTGGAAGAAGCGGAGATGGAGGAGGAGGAGGCAGCAGCAGCACTGGAGACATCAAAACAAAAACCTGCTGCAAAACGCAGGAAAAAATTCAAGAATGCATCCAGTGATGCAAAAAACTGTAAAGTTGGGGAAGAAGGACAGACAGTGAGATGGCAGGGACAGACAGACCAGAGTTCAAGCGAGGAGTAGTGTGTGTCTCACAGCAGCGATGTCCCCAGTTTTAATTTAAGTAATAGCCAAAAGAGAAAAATGTACACTGCAGAAAAGTTGAAAGGTTTCCTTCAGCAAACAAAAAATCAACACGGAGTAAAAATTGAAGACTATTTTCCAGATTTGGCAGTTTTTTATTTTTTTTCTCGGCCAGACTCCATATGAGCCAAAGAGAAGAGTCTGGCCTCACTGACCAGGAGGCTTTTAGATTAAAAAAAACTTGTGCTGAAAGTAAAAAAACAATTAATCAATGATGATGGGAAAAGCCCCAGTCTGTGTTTTAATTAATTTATTTGTTTTTATTTTAGGTTTTAATCTCTCACTCATTAGGAATACTTTGAGAGTGGGTGTTTTAAATGTGAATGGAGCCAGAGTTGCAAAAAAAAAGAGCATGTATTTATGAAACTGCGAAAATGAAATGTATTGATATACTTTGTTTTACAAGAAACGCACAGCGACTGTTTTAATGAGACAGACTGGAGGAGAGAATGGGAAGGGGAAGTCATTTTAAGCCACAACATTTCCCTTAGTGGAGGAGTAGGCTTCCTCTTCTCCAAGTCTTTTACTCCAGTCTCACTGGAGGTTGAGCCTTTTATCGAGGGGAGGTTGCTTTTAGTTAAACCTTTTTACTGCCGTTTTTATAAATGTGTATGCCCCAACAATTGGTGCAGGGAGGAAGCTGTTTTTACAAAAAGTTAATGATGTTTTAAATGGCTGTGCCTCGGAGGATTTTTTATTTTTGGGGGGTGATTTTAACTGTACAGAAAATGCATCTTTAGATCGCAACCACGCAGAGCCACATCCAGCATCCTAGAATGCTCTGATGCAGCTGGTCCACTCTCATGGCCTGGTGGATGTGTGGAGGAGGATGCATGCAGACACTAGACAGTACACATGGTCCCACCTGAGAGAGAATAGGATTTCCTCAGCCAGGTTAGACCGTATTTATTGTCTTAAGCATCATTTTAATATTTTTAAAATGTGCACTTTTATACCTGCTGGTTTTACAGATCACTCTTTGCTTTTATGTAATGTTTTTATTAGAAACATTTCGCCAAGAAGTGCTTACTGGCATTTGAATTCAGTTTTAACATCTGATAAAAAGTTCAGGGAGGTGTTATTTTATTTCTGGAGCATTTTTAGACAGAGAAAGGGTGATTTTAGCAGTCTTAGGCAGTGGTGGCACCATGGTAAGACTGAGATAAAAGTTCTTTGTCAACACCGTCAATGTCACACAAGACATCACCAGATCTATGAAAGACCTGGAGGGTGACATAGTGGAACTAGAAAAAATCAGTGAGTCCACAGGAGATCGAGGATATATTGAAATCCTCAAAGTAAAAACAATGGCTTTGGCCGACCTGCTCGAGGTTAAAGCACAGGGTGCACTGGTCCGGTCCCGATTTCAAAACGCCACTGAGATGGATGATCCCTCTAACTTCTTTTTCGGCCTGGAGAAAAAGAACGGGCAGAAGAGGGTAATCCACTCACTTCTTTCAGACGCAGGGCAACAAATAACGGAACCAAGCTAGATCAGAAGGCGAGCTGTGAGCTTTTATTTCTCCCTCTACGCCAGTGAGTATGAGGAAAGTGATGGAGAAGTCTGGGTTCAGCGCTGGTTTCATAGCTAAGATCAAGGTTTTGTACAGTGAAGTTGAGTGTGCTGAAGTTCAATGGTGGTCTGTGTGCTCCTTTTAGAGTGTGTAGAGGGGTCCGGCAGGGCTGCGCTCTGTCGGGGATGCTCTATGCGCTCTCCCTGGAACCTCTGCTCTACAAAATACGCTCCAACCTACAAGGTCTGCTTTTACCTGGTTTTAATAGCAACATTATTTTATCGACCTACGCGGATGACATTATTGTTATTGTAAGAAGTCAGAGGGATGCAGACATTTTAACCAGTATTGTTAATAGTTTTAGTGTAACGTCGGCAGCGAGGGTGAATTGGAAGAAAAGTGAAGCCCTCGCTGTCGGTGAGTGGCGTGGCGGTCTCCCAGTTCTTCCTCAGAGCCTGGCCTGGAGAACAGACGGCCTTAAATATCTCTGTGTGTTTTTAGGCAAGGAAATAATTGTCAAGAAGAACTGGGAGAACGTCACAGAAAAGATTGAAGGAAAACTTTCCAAATGGAAATGGCTGCTCCCTCAAATGTCTTTTAAAGGTTGGGTTTTAGTTTTAAACAACCTTGTGGCATCCCAAATGTGGCACCGTCTGACCTGTGTAGACCCTCCCTCAGGCCTTTTAGCCCAAATTCAGAAAGAAATAGTGGATTTCTTTTGGGATGGTCTACACTGGGTGCCACAAGGGGTGCTGTTTTTATCCAGAGAGGACGGGGGGGGCAGGGCCTCATCCACCTGGCCAGCCGAACAGCCACTTTTAGACTCCAGTTTTTACAAAAATATCTTACAGGCCCGGCTGATTTGGTGGGGAGAGATGTGGCTAGCTGCATTCTCAGACGCGTGAGTAACCTGGGGCTGGATGCTGCTTTGTTTTTAACGGATTCTACATTTTTAAAGTTAAGTGAGCTGCCTCCGTTTTTATATGGGTGTTTTTAAGTCTGACTCTCTGCACTGGTTGTTGAAAGAGCCGCTAATTTACAGAGCCAGGCTGGACATCTGCAGCACCGTCATACCCGGCCTGATGGTGGCGCTGTGCAGGTTCAGGACCATGAGCCTACAGCAGCTGGTGGGGCTGGTGGGGCCGGTGCTGAGCGATGCCTGGGCCCTGGGCTCTCTGCTGGGTCTGAACTCTGTCCGGGTGGCTCGAAGGATCCTGGAGCTTTGGAACCAGAGGCTTTCCGGAGAGGAAAAGAGCCGCCTGACGAACTACAGCCGGGGAAAGGCTGATCCAGACCCAGCGGACCCGTTTCCCGAAATCTACCTGAGCCCAGGGCTAGGAGAGCTGACCGGTCCCCCACTCAAGGTCATTAACCCGGACAAACTGTCGCTGCACAGAGCAGACAAAAAAACTCTTTATGCCAACTGTGTAAAGAGCATCCACAAAAATAGCCTGTGCTGCAGACCCTCCACTGTGTGGAGTACCAGACTGGGTGGAGGAAGCGCACCTGGCCCCCAGTGGAGGATTTTATATAAACCTCCCCTCAAAAAGCGGACCGGCGACCTCCAGTGACAGATTTTACATGGCGCTATCGCTTCTAGCGCTTTTATTTCTATTATTAATCCTCTCTCTCGCTCTCTCTCTCTCTCTCTCTCTCGCTCTCTTTCTCTCTCTCTCTCTCTCTCTCTCTCTCTCTCTCTCTCTCTCTCTCTCCCCCAGGACAACTTTCAAACAGTCTCTAGAAAAACCTATCCATGACAGGTTTGGTTTAATTCTGTAATTCCTTGATTGTAGCATGTCTTAAAAGACTTTCTTTCTCATTATGTGAAATCACGTTTACTACAGAAATTAAGAGATAGATGCAATTATTAATGATATTATATTGTGTTTAACATGATTTATCGGTGTAGTGTAGATTTTGAAGTCTACAATACTAGTCATTTAAGTGAACACAAACATTCTGAAATGTGATTTCAAATCTTAAGTATTCATCTTTAACATTCAAAGCACAATATTTAATTTTCTGCCATCAAAACAATAGTAAAAGCTGGAGTTTGGTGTGGTGCTGCAGCAGTGTGGCATCATGGGAGTTCATGTCAGTCAGAGCAGAATCCTCCACAGTTTCTCCTCTGATGCAAAGCGGTAAAAACAGTGAATGAAGCAGTTTGAGGTTAAAAAGCAGAGTTTCTCCTGCACGCTGTTCGGCTTAAAAAGCACCAAGATGTAAAAAGTGTCTGGTAAAAATGTGTCTTAAAACTGGATAAAAAGTCAGTTTATGAAGCTTCTGGCAGACAAACACAACGCTGACGCTGCTCAAAGGTGAGACGACGCCATGACAGGAGAGAGGAAACGTTGCCTTCAGGGACACTACACATTTCTCTGAACACTACTCAACTAAATATATAACACAGGGATAGTGTTTTTACACATTTTAATGAGAAAAATGGTACATATATGTTTTAATGTTCAAAACTAAACAATCAATGAAAACAAATGTAGGAGGAAAAAACATCCTTAGATATTAAATATTAGGAGTTTAACATAGGCTTGATTGATTGGGCTGACAACGTAAGAAAACTATAATTCAACTGCACATCAATAAATTGTTAAAAAAGAAAAAACCCTCCACAAATGGATCCAATGGGTTTTTTTGTAAATATCGGTCCTTCCTAAAAATATAGAAAACACAGATGAGCGCTTCCTGCTCTCTTTTACAGTGCAGTTATAGCTTGCTCTCGCCTCTGCTTGTATTTCTCTGCTGATATTCAATCAGCGGCTCATAATAGGGTGGAAGCAGTGACCACTAACAGCACAGATGCAAAGTAATTTGTGAATTTTTTTGGTCAAAAAGATCACTCCCAGGTTTGAAATACCTGACAGAATAAGCTCAGACAATGCCGCACACATTGTGAACAGCCTGATAGAGAACTTGGCAAAAGCGTTAATAGTAAAGCACATGCTCGGATCTGTGTATCATCCCCAATCACAAGGGATAGTGGAGACAGCGAATGGCAGTCTGAAGGCTAAGATAGACAAGATCTGTGCAGATAGTAAGCTGAGGTGGTTGGATGCTCTCCCCTTAGCACTAATGAGCATGAGAATGCAAATACCATACCTCAGAGGACCATACAATGGACTTGATCAATTATAATTTTTTGAGTTAATGATAATCATTAAGGTGCAATAAGTAAACAGTAAAGATCAAAATGTTTATAAATGGCATTGTATTTTATGCTCTATTGTTGCATTGAACTGCACCTGAATCAATGTGTTATTTGGATTGTTGATTACTTGTCATGTAGTCATTTTGATTATAAGCAAGCAATTAGCTTTGCTCCCATAACATTAAACTCCTTTTTCAGCCCTGCCCAGATAGATCCAGCATTTAAATTATGGTTCAGAAACTGTTTAATCTTTTTTCAAGACCTTTTTGTGAATAACACCTTTGTTTCATCATGAAACATCATACTTTATTCCCAATTCTCCCAAGTGGCCTCTTAGAGAATTGTCTTACTCCTAATGCAAATCTTTAGGGTCATATCTCATTGAATGATACATTTAACATATCAACCCTCCAACACTTGCCAAAACAAAAGGTGCAGAGGAACAAGACCTTAATAAGACTATCCCTGATGCCACTTGAATCCTGTTATTGAGCGTAGTCACTCCTCAAACAATGTATCCAAACCAGTTAATGGCAATATCTGGTGTCCCATTAACAGAACATAGACTTACTTTATATAAGTATAAGTATATTATATAAGTCGAAAGCCATAACATTTGCGATGATTGATCCTCTGTCAGTGGAAGGTTACCTTCCCTCCCTCTTCCACAGTGAATTAAAGAGAACATACTGTCTTTAAATTGAAAAACTGAAATTCACTTTAAATGGATCACTTAAAAAATAATCTGGTCTCCTTTCATCAATTATGTGGACAATCTATCCATCCCAGCATCTTGATTGCAGATATTGTTCATAAATAGACAGAGTGCTTAAAACATGTACACTTTTTTCTGTTGTCTCTTCCACTGTATTGTTATTGTTTTGTTTAGGTTATAATTATTGCTTTTTGTATTATACATATACATGGTTAAAGCTATATGTATTGCCCTTTTCCCCACGACAAGCAAGAAACGATATGCCATTGCATTCCTCATTCATAACCACGATTTACTAATAAAATGTACAATGTATGTAGTGTCAAGTAAATTGAGAATCAGCCTCTGATACCCTGAACAAACTTTTAGAGCTCAGTCAAATATAAACAAGCTATATGCAGCAATTATGTGATTCATGAAACATATATAACCAATTCTATTTTTTGTAATGAATTCTATTTTTTGTAATAATAATCATAATCAGAAGTGTTGATGATCAAGAAGATATTCTATTTTGTAATCATAAGGTGAAATAAATGTAGGGAAAATAATGAACTGATACACTTGTGTGATTCACTTTTATAACCCAGGAAAGAGAAATGTAAATGATTCACTCAGAGAAAAGGAAGTTATACCCAAGTAAGGACAAATGTAACTGTGTGACTAAACGGTCACAAGAGGATGAGAGCAGAGCTTGTGAGGAAAGAATGTGTGTAACTATGTGTGTGTAAGAGGGAGAGGAGAAAGGAGAGGCTGTCAGTGCAGTACAGGCTGGGACAAGCCGGCCCGCTGAAACCGCTGGGGGTCGGGTTTCCGCCTTCAGGCTCCGCCGGGGCAGGGAGAGATGGTCCTCTGCGAGGATGACCGCGGCTTCGAGACTGGCAGGCTGGTGGCACTGGACCCAGTTCGCGGTGGAGGATGGCAGCCCGGCGCCAAACTGCTCCGGCGCCACCTGCTCGATGAAGTCCTCTGCGGAGTTGGTTCCCGGCTGGAGGAGAAAGGCCGGCCAGCGTCCTCGAAGGGTAGTTCCGGAGCTGGCGGCGGTGACCCTCCGGTGTACTGCCCAGCCGGTCCAGGACAGCCCTCCGGAGCCGATCATAACAATGTTTGGAGGATGCTGGCAGGCTGTGTGCGGCCAACTGGGTTTCCCAGGAGAGCAGGAGAAGCAGCCGTATCGCCCACTCCTCCTTCGGCAAACAACAAGCCGCCGACGTGCCCTCGGAAAAAAAAATCGAGAAACGCCTCTGGATCGTCCTCCGCCGTCATCTTCTGAAGGGTGACCAGCGTTGGCTATATATATATATATATATATCATATATGATATATCATATATATATATATCATATATCCATCCATCCATCTTCAACCGCTTATCTGGGGCAACAGCTCCAGCAGGGGGCCCCAAACTTCCTTTTCCCGGGCC
>CALSCE010010630.1:3230176-3243485 GCA_943593645.1 Bovichtus variegatus
GGATAAGCGGTTGAAAATGGATGGATGGATGGATATATATATATATAGCAACACAACAGCAACACAAACATTCACTATATATATCATATATGATATATATAGCGAATGTTTGTGTTGCTGCTGTATTTGTTGTACTGAATGTTCACGATGTACATATCTGGGTCATTTGAGAAAGTCACAATGGGAAAGCAGAGCTGGCGGGGTCAGGTAGTGGCGTCTCCATGGCGGTGTAGGGGGTCGGTAACAGTGTAATCCTGTAGCCACAGACTGCAGGCTACACCCAGGCGGGGAGACCCAGGCCTAGCAGCAGGTTAGGTGGTGGGCACGGATAATGCAGTGATGGGCAGCCTCCGTGTTAGCGATAAACCACAGGGACACCCTCAAGCCACGAAGAGCAGGCAGGATAGTCAGCCAGGCGTGTGTAACAAGGGATGCCAGATCAGAGTATGCAGCAGCAGAGAGCACAGAGGAAACCTGACAGTCGCGCACAGGTGAGCCCATTACCGGCGAGGTTAGCTCCATGCTACCAGTGTGAACACCGTAATGACGACGACTGCTGTAATTGACTGTGATGTTCTTACAAACAAATCACTAGACTGTAGAGATGCTTCAGCAGTAAACCACACAGGTTAAAGCAAAGAAAAACAAGCAGAACACACAGAGCACGGTGGAGGTGTGGCAGCAGCTTGCCAGCGGCCCCTAATATCCTATATTATTAATCTATGATTATAAAATAGAATGACTTATTCCTGATTACTGGTTATATATGTTTCATAATACTGATCCCTGGTTATATATGTGAGAGCAATTTTGTAACTCACTCTCTCTCTAATCGATATATATATATATATATATATATATATATGTACTGAACCTAAGCAATGTTTATGAACAAGTTTTGCATTAACTGAGATGCCCTCTCTGGACTGATTAAGTAAATAGAGTAGAATTCCTTCTTATACAGAAAGAATTGTCAGTCTGCTCTGCACCTCATGTGGGTTCAGGTGGACGCTGCCCCTTGTTCAGCTGAAACAGTACTGTAGAGTGTCTTTGTTTATGTGATTGCTAAGACACTTTGAATGTTAGTTTTCTATTTGATAATAAATGTACTTAAACATTGTTTGACTCCAATAGAGTTGTTTCTTACCAGGAAATACCTTAAATTTCCACGACAAACTGGCAACGAGGATGGGATTGGACACGTGATCTGGACTCCGCCGGACAAACAGAAGGCCTCAAAAAAATAGATAAATCCTCCCCTAAGGGTGAGAAGTTGCCATCCTGCGGAGCCCGGATTGCTGCTCCAATCCAGGTCAAGGGACAACACACGCGGTGAGAAAAATCCAAATTATCAAACAAGCCGAGTCATAATCTAGGTATGAAGTAAAATCTCACAACTGTAGTAAGAGTTGGTTGACAGACGTGTTGTGGTTAATCTGTGGGTATTTCTTCCGAGTTGTATGCATCCGGTGAATCCTGGTTATTCATTGGTGCACCTCCAGAATACAGTAGACGGATAACTAGAGATGGGCAACTGTTTTAGTAGAGGGGAGGTGAACGCTGACAAGGGGATCCTGTCGCCTCTGTGAAAATTTATGTCAGGACGTTATCCTGGCAGTCTAAAACAGTTAGAAAAATGGGTTGGGTTGGGTTTTCCTATAAATGGGAGTTAAAGTGGAAATCAATTAGCACAATTAAAAATGGGACTAAAAAAATTGGAGAAGAGTAGTGCAATTCAGCATGCAGCCCTGTCCAAAAGAAAGCAGGGAAAGAATGTGGTATTTAAAGCAGACTGGGGGGCATTTAGAATGTGGGAAGAGGAGTCACAAAGTAGGGAAGGACAGAGATTAGAAGCATTTAACTCACTAAAACCCGAAGAGCCTGCTAAAACCTTCCAACCTAAAACTCTTTATCCTTCTCTCTCTGAGGCACTGAGGAAACCGGTGGATCTTGATCTGGACTCCGCCGCCCCCATAACTCCTCCACCCTACGCCATCCAGCAACCACCTCAGCCAGGGCCAGTTTGAGCGCCTCTTCAAAGCCAGAAGACGACCCAGGGGGAGATGTATCAGGGCCACCTACCAACACCTATTCACCTGTTGTGACCTGCAGCGAAACTTTACGAAGGAAAAAACAAGCTCTGCTCCAAAAATCATCATGCCGATGGTTGAGGTGGCAGGTGCAGAAGGCCCAATATTGATATTCAGGCCTTGGACGCAGATATCGCTGAAGCAATGAGTCATGTTTGCAATCCTAAAGACAATCTCACTAAATGGGAAACTGACCTGGTACAATTTGTCAAAGAATACCGACCCACCATGTCCGAAGTGCGACAGCTGATGAATAAATCTCTGACAAATGAATATCACAAGATTCAAGGCGTGTTCACCTCTGAAAGAATGACTTATCGACTAAAGAATCTCGATTACGGACATGGTGAAAATGTGAACTTTAGGAATGCTGTCGATGCTCTTATCACCGCAGTAAAACAGCAGTTAAGACTGAACCTGTCAGCAATCACATCTATGATGCAAAAGTCACAAGAGACATGCAGCTCATTTTTAGCACGCGTGACAACAGCTTTTGAGACACACAGTGGCCTCACAAGGCCCAGCCTAATGGGTGTGCAACCTCTGTAGCCGTACGAAGTCCATCTGAGAGAACACTTTGTGAGCAGAATGAAGCCTGAACTGATGCAGATGGTAAAAAGTTCCTGTGTAACCTGGAACATGCAGAAATGCTGAGGACGAGTGTTGCAGGAGAGAACAGCAAAGGAAAGAGATCAGATAGACGAAGCTGGAAGACGCACAACTAGCCATGTTCAACACGGCCACTGGTCCAACCCCAAGACCTATCCCAGGTCAACCAGGAAGGGGCAGAGGTCGTGGCAGGATCACAAGAAACTTCACGCCTGGCAGGTATGATCCGAATGTGTGTCACAACTGTTTGAAGCAGGGACATTGGCAAGCAGAGTGTCCAGAACCTCGGCAGAAGAGGTTCACTTCCCATAAACCTGACTGAGAGGGAGAAAGGGAGGGGCGGACCCCAAAGATGGACCATCACATCTTGAGAAAAGAAGTAATAGACATCACACCCACTCATACACAATCAAAATCCAAAATTATTGCCCGCACAGCTAATCTTAATTTTACCATGTATGTCAACATTGAGGGATATGAAAAATTCCCACAATTAACCTTAATGATCTCTAACCACCCTGTAACATTTTTAGTTGACTCAGGAGCTACAAGCTCAGTTTTAAGAACAGATGCTTTGCCACATACTCCAAAGAAAAGTGGCAGGAAATATCTCACAATGGGATCAAGCGGCGTTCCCGTTTTGGAGAGTTGCTCCATTCCTTTGAAATGTGAGTTGGACGACCAAATGACAAAACACTCTTTCCTAGTATCACAAAACTGTCAAGTAAATGTGATGGGGAGAGATCTAATGTGCTATTTTGGTATAGTGTTGTGCTCAACGGCAGAAGGCATTCAAGTTTTGAAAAAGGCTGAGCTTCCATGATTTCAAATTATTAAATACTGCACAAGCTCATTACTATATGCATATGAGTGGAAATTGATGTCAAAATGTGATGCTCCTACTTCTTATGATCTAATCACATTTGCACACACATAGCACTACAGCGGGAAATTACATGCAAGCAAAATCACTACACTGTACATCTCATTTCAGCATAGGGTCAGATGTAGTATGAGAGTATGAGAAAGTATGGAATGATAAACAGACAGAACAAGAAAAGCTCATTTTGAAGCATGTATATTGGACAGAGGAGGCTGCTGCTGTGTGTGTAGCTCTCTCTGCTCAGGAAAATATTTGTTTTGGGTCCACCCCCCACATTTCATTGGCAAAACCATCACAGTGGCAGTGGCAGGATTTGGGCCCGTGGTTGCAGCGTCATCTCGGCCAACCAGATTTTAAACAGGTTGCAGGGGATCCTGGGACTGAGTATAGCGCTAGTGGTAATGTATGTCGAACTGCAGTGACTCATACAGTATTTGTGTATAGAATAGTAGAGCTCTTAGAAACACAGTGTATGGAGTTGTTTCCGCTCATAGCAGCAGATCAAATTCCAGAGCTGTCATAGGTGCCGTCTTCCTTGTGGGCCACGCATAAATATGATGTGGGACTAATGAAGGGTGCGGCACCGTTAATAGTGCATGCAAAATCAGATTATAGGCTGTGTCAAAAACAATATCCCCTTAAACAAGAAGCCATCGATGGTATAAAGCCAGTATTTGAATCCCTACTAAAATCAGGCATTATTGTACCTTGTAATGATTCCCCCGTGCGCACACCCATATTTCCAGTTAAAAAGATTTGTGATGAAGGCCAGCCCACTGAATGGAGATTGGTGCAGGATTTGCAAGCAGTAAATGCCGCCACCTATCAGCGGGCACCGGAAGTTGCTAATCCACACACCATCCTGTCACTCATTCTGCCAGGTGCCGCATATTTTTCTGTTGCTGACCTGGCCAATGCATTTTTCTCTGTTCCAGTTCACCCAGATAGCCACTATTGGTTTGGGTTTTCCCTTAATGGGCGTGGCTATACTTGGACCAGATGTCCAATGGGGTACCATGAGAGCCCAGGCATTTTTCATAGAGCCCTCACAGAAAGTCTACAAAGCCTCCATCTCCCTGCGGGGTAAGCCCTTTTAAATTATGTCGAAGATATGATGATTTGCAGTAAATCAGAAGAAGCTTGTAAAATTGACAAAATAGCGCTACTTAAACATTTAGCAGAAAATGGTCAGTCAGTCTGCAGAAACTTCAATATGCTCAAAAACAGGTAGCTTATTTGGGACATATAATTACGGCAGGAGGTAAATCCCTGTCTCCCAAACGTATTGTAGCAATTCAATCAGTACCTAAACCAACTACGAAAAAGCAAATGTTGAGCTTCTTAGGAATGACGTCATATTGTAGACAGTGGATCTTAAATTACTCAGAGAGAGAGGCACCTCTCTCTTCCATGGTCCATGGTAAAACTCTAAATGCGCATGACAGACTGACTTGTACTACAGAAGCTGAAATGGCCTTTGAGGACTTAAAGACTTCCTTATCTCAGGCTCCGACTTTGGGCCTGCTTCGACCCGACTTGCCATTTACTCAATTTGTAGATCAGAAAGACTGCTACATGACAACAGTTTTGTGTCAACCCCATGGAGGAAAACTTAGGCCTGTTGCTTACTTTTCTTCAAAGCTTGACCCTGTTGCTACCCCTTTGTTTGCGAGCTGTGGCAGCAGCTGAAAAAGCCATATTAGCGTCACGTGATATTGTAGGATACTTTGACGTCACACTTATGGTTCCACATGCTGTTTCCCAGCGTTCAAAAGACCTCTCAACTCTCTGCTCAAAGGTGGTTCAGATATCATACAACTTTGTTAGAGATGCCTAATATTACGGTGAAACGCTGTAATGTCCTTAACCCAGCTACACTTCTTCCAATGGCAGACGATGGCGAGCCACATGACTGTGTTGATGTCTTATAACAGACATGCACACCAAGACCTGATCTGTTGGACACACCCCTCCCGAATGTGGATCTTGAGTTATTTGTAGATGGCTCCGCTTCCCGCTCCCCTGACACAGGCAGCTGTCATGTTGGGTTTGCTGTAGTTACAGCACATAACACACTTGTTAGTGGTAAACTTCCCTCACACTTCTCTGCGCAAGCCGCAGAGTTGGTAGCGCCCAGAGAAGGGCGCAAACTGGCTGAAGGCAAAACTGCCAACATATACACTGACTCACGCTATGCTTTTGGCGTAGTACATGACTTTGGAGCTTTTTGGAAACACAGAGGGTTTTTGACATCATCTGGTAAACCGATTGCACACAATCGTATCGTATCGTATCGTATCCAGGGGTATCCTCATGATTGTTTGCACTTATTGTAAGTCACTTTGGACAAAAGCGTCAGCTAAATGAACTGTAATGTAATTTATACAATAGACAATGGTGTGATAGTAAATGTTGGGTATTACCTTGTCCGAACTGAGTGTGACACAAGACCAAGCAAGGACAGGGTTTGTACAGTTTGGGTACATGAAATGCTTGATTCAGAGATAGTACCTCCATTTTGGTGTCATAAGCCACGATCATATCAGGACCTTCCAGCCTATAGAGGCAACGATGACTGGGAAAAGCTGTGTAAAGAAGTCTACCAACGCCTCAGTCAGACCCTAACTATAACAGTGCCACCCAAGGTCACTCCCAGACAAAAACTTTGGGCTCCAGGAATGATTTATTTTAATTGCTCAAGAAATTAATGTAAGAGTAATTGCGAAGTATGTACGCTGCTACTCAGGAAACCATATTTTGGCCACTGGGTGACACTGGACTCACAGCATGTCCAGACTCAGAGTCACTTTACAGGGTTCATTCGCGTGGCACTTAGTACTACATTTTACGATAGTTGGGAGTACCCATATTGGTGTAGTATACCTACAGACCGTAACACAGAGCCTGCCCACTCATCTGAGTTTGAGTGGAAAGCTGCATGCAGAGCAAGCCTGGTGATAAGAGAACTTCCAACTAGTATAACACCTTATGAAGATAACAACCTTGCACTCACCAGTGTCATGGGATGGATATCTTGTTGGTTCGAAAGCATCAATGAAGACTGTTACACCCCTCCACCACACGCAGCATTGATTACACAGACCACGGTCAACTACGAGGGTGAGAAAGGGAAAGTCATTAAGTTTGCAGTAGAGATATTTAATCAGGAAAATAGACCTATAGGTACTAATTGGTTAGCAGTGTTTAGATTAACCTATTATAAAACCTACTTCCAGCAGGGGTTAAGATATCAAATGCAAATGACTTTGGCCGAAACTAATTGCACATCAAAACACAACGGCTTAAATTCTGCATGTATTCTTATTCCAAATACAACATCTATTCGATTTGAAGTGGGAATACAAAGCATACCTTGGGCAAATGAGTTCAGAATTACACATTCACATTGGACTAGGCACAATTGTACAAAACCTTTAATTTCCATCAGAACTGAAAGAAGAAATTGCAACAAACCAAAACACCCTATTCCTGTTCATTCCTTAACTAATGTCAGCCGCTGTTTTAATTTTTTGGCAATTGGCGGGTTTTTTATTGGTACGAGCAGCTGTAGTGGCAAGGTTATAACTCTTTCCAGTGAATCTATGGACCTGGCGCTACCAGAACAATTCTATTTGGTGTGTGGCAACCTCGCCTATAGTTGTGTTCCAGAGGTAGAACAAACTCACAGAAGGTCAATTAAAGGTAGATGCTATTTAGCTTATCTGATCCCTTTGATTAATGCCATTGATTTGATAGGCCCAAAGAGCTCATTCCATTCCATGTCTGTAACACACGTGCCATTTCCCTAGTGTCTAGGATTCTCAGCGTATTAGTGCCAGCATACCGCACCTATAGGAGTCAAGAGGAGATAGGAGTACTCTCAAAGATTGTAGAAAGACACATAAATAAATGTTTGACTCCGATAGAGTTGTTTCTCACCAGGAAATACCTTAAATTTCCACGACAATATAAGTTTCATAAATCACACAATTGCTGCACATCGCGTGTTTATATAAGACTGAGTAATAAAAGTTTATACTGAAGCTGATTCTCAACCTACTTGACAATAGTTACTTTTCAAAAATGGCATCAATGCGCAGAAATAAGAGAGAAGAAGCCCTTACACTTATTCTGGAAAGTGAAGATGATGGAGAATGAGGAGCAGACTAACAGGATTGTTAGTGGCCCATAGTTATTTTCAGTATATTTTAAATAAAAATGAAAATATACACATTGATAGTTTTTATATTTGCACATATATTGTTAAGTTTATCATTTCATTTTTATCAAGGTATCAGACGTTATTCCAAACAATGATCCATCCCAAAGCAAGTCATCTACAGTAATAAACAACATGTGTGAACTGTGAACAGTGTGGGGTCTCTATACAGGGAGAGTTTCAGTGTGGGGGCTGTATATTTTGTGAGATATGTGAAACATTATATACTATATATGATATCATAGTTCAAACCTTCAATATTTGTAATGGTTTGTTTTATAGTGAACGATGAGCAAGAGGCTCGGTGCTGTGATCTCCGGATTGGAGAATATCAAAACTCACGTGCTTCCAGTGGAGGACTTTACCCTCGAACAGTCCCGGGACGAAAACCTCCGTCATGCCTTTGACCAGGTCGTAAATATTGATGGTTCCCCAATGCACCCGAACGCACCACTTACACATCCACACTTCACGGTGATTAAGGACAGGTTGTACCGTGTGAGCCATGACACACAGACAGGAGAGGAAAACACCCAGTTATTGGTACCTAGCAGCCGTCAGGAAATGATTTTCCAGGCGGCTCATCACAACCCCATGTTCGGTCATCTTGGGTATGACAAAACACTACACCGGATCATGGCCCGATTTTATTGGCCGGGCATTCGCGTGGATGTGAAGCGCTGCGCATCCTGCAGTGAGTGTCAGCTGATTAACCCGCCGGCCACCCCAAAAGCGCCTTTGCGCCCTCTCCCATTAATTGAGGTGCTGTTTCAGAGGATTGGTATGGACCTCATCGGGCCATTAGACTGGAGTGCACGGGTCTATCGCTTTGTGTTAGTCCTCGTGGATTATGCAACATGATATCCCGAGGCAGTGCCGCTGCGTAATATCTCGGTAAAAAGCGTGGCGTAGGCACTGTTTCATGTCATCTCCCGAGTCGGGATCCCGAAAGAGATCTTGACTGTTCAGGGCACATGCTCTATGTCACACACATTACGCAAGCTGTACGAACTGTTGGGCGTCCACTCCATCCGGACCAGAATCTACCAGTCGCAGACAGACGGGCTGGTGGAGCGGTTTAACAAGACGTTAAAGAACATGTAAGTTTTATAGTTATAGTTTGCAACTGCGCGGCTCAGTAATACCACTGGAAGTTAGGAAGTTGTGGCCCCCCTTTGTCATATGGTAAGTATAATCATATGTCAAAATTGTAACCTGTGTTGTCTGTTATGTTTAGTAAAAGCTTTAGGACCCAAAAGCATGACTCAAACAGCAGCTGGCAACAGTTCAATGATGTTATTAAAAGGCTTGGTGAGATGGAGTTGAGAGAGCAGAACCGGGGTGGCAGTGGAGTAGGGCTGAGAGTAGACACTTTGGCTAACTGAACAAACTGGCGGAAGATTGTAGTGAATAGCCGGGGTATATACACTGCAGGAGCTTGATGAGTTGCAGGTGTGCCACTTGATTGGAAGCAGCAGTGGAGTAGGATGTGCCACACCCAGACAAACACGCACAGACATATGATACATCCCAAGTCTCCTATTTGATATTTCCTCTCTCCTCACTTCAACCGGAAGTTGTTCAGGTGCGCCATCTTGAAGACCATCCCAAAGGTCTTATTTCTAGAATCACGGAGCAAGGAGGGATCTCTGAGGAGCGAGGATACACAAGAGCAGCCTTAATGGAAGTCTTTTACCAGCCGACACACCCCCTTACTGGATATCAGTTGTGGATTGGACGCTGCAGCTGATCGAACTGATCCGATACATTTCACCTTCACTGGACTTTCATACCGGAGTGAATACAGATAACAGATTTAATTCAAGTGTATCACTCCCAAGTTCTGTATTTTATTTATTTTCTGATTCACCATCTAGTTCAAATTTGAACAAAACAGACCACAAACAACTTTCTTAATTTATTAGAAATGATGTTCTCTTCATGATCTGTTATTTGTCCCATTAACTTTTATTATGGATACAATTAAATTCTGAGAGAGTAGAAGAGTCTGTCTGTCAGCAAGAAACACTTTTTACGTTTACATTTTTGATTATCGTCATTTCCATTCAGTCACGTGGCTGATTGTCACAAGTCGATGCAGGACCCAAATGCAGCACACAGGAAATCCAGGATAATTGGTAATGACTTTTATTATGAGTCAGTCTGCCTGTAGAAATGGTCCCTGTGCCTCTAAGCAGGACACAGCACAGAGGAAGCAGTGTTTGTTAAACAAGTAACAGGCTGCTGCTGTTCTAGCAGTGATAACTGTGTAACTTTATTAATATATGCACAGTGCACATGTGTGCAGAGACAAACTACGTCAAAAGTCTCTAGAGCTTTTAAAGCCGACTGACAGCTGATCCATCCACAGCTATGATTGAGCTGTGCCGAGAAATCAACTGTATAGATTTAGATATGTTGGCAGTTTTACAAAAGTTGATGGTAATTCAAAATGTGCTCCAACATTTTTTCGGAGTTGCAAAGCTTCACAAGCTCCAGTAGAGGTTGCCAGCCGGCCAGTCCGTTCACCGAGCCATCTTGCCCCGTAGTCACACAGATAACTGATGACTCTTCCTCAATGTGAGAAGAAAGCCAGGCCCACAAGAGTAAGATAGTCTTTAATTTGAGTTTAATAAATTTGTAAGGAACAAAATGACATCATCCGCAAAGAGAGCAATGCGATGATCTAGCTGTCCTAACCTGAAACCGGAGATATACTTGTTTGTCCTAACTGCCATGGTGAAGGGTTCTATGGCTAATGTAAATAAGATATATACCAGACTGCCACCATTGTGCCCCTTAGCAAGGCACTGAGTTGCTCCAGGGGACTGTCCCTGTAGTTAGTTCACTGTAAGTTGCTCTGGATAAAAGCATCTGCTAAATGACCTGTAATGTTAGTCAGAATTTCAGCTGTGGGTTGAGTGTGTATCAATATCTACCCATTTACAGAAAAAGAAAAAAAAAACAGTTTTAGGTGTTGCAAATAGACAAGGCCTTTTAATTAATAAATGCCTTTCGGCATCGACTGATAGCAGAGCTATGTCTTGTACATCTGTCCTTCTGTGAAGTATATTTTTTAATACTCTGTGTACATTATGAAAGTTTTGTCTCCCGTTAATAAATGAATTTTTGATCCACTACTGTAATAAATTGGATAACAGCAACATAATGTTGTTTGGGAAACTTTTGTCATTTTCAAAGCAAAGTGGGAAACAACTGAGCCTGCCAACTCAAACACCATTGTGTCACGTAGACCTCATGCCTCGAAACATCGCCTTCACTTACAGGCCAAAGAAGGTGACAAAAGGACTGCGTTTGGATAGGCATTCCCACAGTTGAAGTTGTAGAAGGCCACACAGTGACAACGCCTCTGAATACCTCTCTGCCTCTGGCTACATGGAATGTTACAGCCATGAGCCACGAGGTAAGAACCAGAGGTCCAGAGTTCTCTCCTCACGGTACTACCTAACAAAAGTCCACCCTGTACATTAACTACAGTTTAGATGTTGGCAATGAAAGTCTTAAATCACAAGCTCCTCCAACAATGCAACACACAGTAAACTTAAGACATAAAAAGAAATAGTGCAATCATAAAATGCAGGAATACATACACAATAAAAAGAGCTAAAACAGAATGTAAAATTAAATACTGTACAGGAGAATGCAATGCTGTATACTGTACTATGGGGAGGTATAAATGAAAAGGTTGTATAAACAGATGTGTATATGTATAAATATATAATATATCAACATATAACTATAACAGATGCAACATTATGGTATTAACATGTAGTAAAAATAAATATAGTTGGGAATATATATAATATATAAATATGTGGAATAAACAGATGATGTATTATAAACATATGTAGGTAATGGACTTCACAGAGTGTGGTATATTTTTTGATAGTTAATAAAGGATCTCAATTGGCAGCAACAAACATGGGAAAGAAAACTCAGAAACAGATGCACTGTATATGTATATTGTTAATCATTAAAGTTTTTTTTAGGTCATACAGCAGACACTGAGAATTAATGGTGTAAAATCAGAAGATAAAGCCATGTGAAGTAAAGTTAATAACTAGAGGATAACCTTATTTCAGACACCATGAGGAAAACAATCCAGCTCCAATATCAACAATGTGAAAAAGCAGTCTGGACTGCACCTGCTTTTCGTTTGATGTTGAGATACAATTGTTTTCCAACCCTGAGAAAGTTAGGGAGTTTTTGAAAGATGAAATAAGTAATGGTGTCTAGCCATGGACGATGAAAAGTAAGTCAAGGTCAGCAGGAGGATCTAAGACACTCCAACACAGGAGAGGCAACAGAAAGATAAATAAAATGCATGAAAGAAAAAGAATGAACAGTGTAAAGTCAGTCACTCCATGGACTGACTCAGGTTTGCTGTACTGTGTTGATTCTTCAGTAAACTTTAATTCTATTGAAACTCCTTTTACTCTGTTGATTTTTGAAAGCGATACAGAAGTGTTGTTATAGTGTGGTGAAGATCCTGGGGACATCCGGCCCAGTTTCAGAGATTTTCTCCCACAAGAGCTTGTGAGTAAAAAGAGAGTCTTATGGCCTGTAGGATAATACAACAGACAGAGCAGTTTGTTGCTGGGGTGATGGGGGTCTTTAATGATCCTGTGTACCTTCTTCCTACACTGCTGGGTGTATAGCTCCTCCATGGATGGCAGCTCCATCCTAGTGATGTGCTGAGCAGTTTTCATCCTCTGTAGAGTCTTACAGTTGAGGGCGGTGCAACTGCCATACCAGGCCGTGATAGAGTCAGGATACTCTCGATGGTATACCTGTAGAAGGTGCAGAGTATCCTTGAGTCCATGTTGAACCTCTGCAGCCTGCAGACGAAGAGGAGCCGCTGTCCCTCTGTCTGTTTGTGTGATGAGTCCAGGTCAGGTCCTCACTGATGTGAACCCTGAGGAACCTGAAGCAGCTGACTCTCTCCACCGTAGTCCCGTTGATGGTGATGGAGGCGTGTACCCTCTCTGTTGCTACCTGTAATCCACAATCAGATCCTTAGTTTTACTGATGTTGAGATGGAGGTTGTTGTCCTGGAACCAAGATGTCAGAGCTCTGACCTCCTCTCTGTATGCTGTGTCATCAGCAAACATCATCATTAAGTTTGCTAAAGACACGACCCTCATATGCTTTTGTCCAAAGCAACTTATAATAAGTGCAAACAATCATGAGGATACAACTCTAAACAGCGAGAATCTTGCAAGTACATTAGCTTCAAATAGGTATAATCATACAAGTGTAGAACAATAGCTTCAAATAAGCCAAACCAAAGTAAGTGCAACAATGAAAAACAATAGAATAAAAATTCAACCAATAAGCAAATTCAAATAAGCCAAGCAAGTGCTAAGTACAATTATTTTTTTTATATAATTTTTTATTTTTATTGACCAAGGTGCAGTAGAAACAGGTGGGTTTTCAGTTCGTAATGCTCACACAGACACAAGACTTGCATTTAAAACTTTTTTTTTT
>CALSCE010010630.1:3247347-3264503 GCA_943593645.1 Bovichtus variegatus
ACCCAAACCCCTCCACCACGGTAAGGTGATGGTTCTCGGAGGAGTAGAACTGAAACCTGTAACATTTAGTTTTTTTCTTTTTGTTGGTCTGCATTGAAAATCTCCTCAACTGACAAAGTAACATGAACAAAAATGTACCGTGCTAAGTCTCATAGCTGTGTTTTTGGAGGTGACTCAACAATGCTCTTTGTTTGTCCTGCTTTGAGCTCACTATGCTTTTGCCTCTTGCAGTTTGTTCACAGGGTACAAGACATTTGAGGTAAAGATCATCGTCTCACCTCCACAGCACCAATAAGGGGTCCAATCAAAGAAAAGAGTTGACCGGTCTCCCGTTCCAGTGTGACACCAAGAATTTGAAGCTGAAAACCCTTCAAACTCTGCAGATTGGGATTGACTGAGTCCGTTTGTCTCTTCCGCAAAAATATCTATTTGACTACAGTCGCTGAAGATCCTGGGGAACCGAATCGAGAACAAGCTCAGCAGGTGCATCGAGAACATACTGACCTTTGAAAAGAGCTCAAACTGTGAAATTAAGTTTTTCAAAATTACAGTCTGGCCCTCTTTCAAAGATATGTTTAATTTGACCCAGTTAGGTTTAACCATTAGCACACTGTAAAGTCTTATCTGCTACTTTAAGTATATAATAAGTTACCTTAACATGAGGGCTGAGGTCAGTTACCCTTTGAATCGTCCTAACAAACACCTGGAAGTGTTTTCCTCGGTCTTGGTGTGACGGATGTTTATGTATTGCCTTTTTAAATTTAGCATTATGCTAACAAACGTAGCATAGTTTGCTACTAGCACATGGTGTGACTGAAAAGAGAAGAGTGTTAAGGACATGACACAAAGGCTGGAACTCAAATGCACGACTCAGGACAAGGTTTTCAAAAATCAAAAAGATTTTTACTAAGAACAACAAAGTACAACAGAAAATCACTCTTAGAGGAAAAACGTGGAAAAAGAAAGTAGTAAAACAAAACCTAAACTAACAATGCTGGCTCTCTTGACGACATAATACACAAGGACGACCTGGCACAGGACAAAGGGAGACGAGGACTACATATACCAGAGGTAATAGGACACAAGTGGTAACAATCAAGAGGGGCTGACAATCTCACAGGTGGGAAACACACAAGGGCAGGAAGTGCTCTGAAATGAGAGGGAAAGGTAAGTACAAAATAAAACAGGAAGTGCAATGACAGACAGTGCATGACAAGACTAGACATGAGTGACTGTAACTTAAGTGAACAATGAGAACTGACTAAACATAAATCTAAATTATAAACTAAACATATAACATAAACCTAACACATAACAAATTAGCAAACATGGCGGGATGTTACAAAGAGGTACAATACATATCCACTGATGTCTGATTTGATGCACATTCACACATTTCTCTCCCCCACCTAAAAGACACTGTTTCTCATATGAAAACTACAACCTGCTCCCTAAATATCAAGTTCTCTCTGCTCCTGAAACAAGTTTTGTATTCTGTATTTGTACAGCCTGTATTCTCCAGTTGGATGGCACTACTGGATATTCCACATCCCAGGCTGAAGTGTAAAGATGATTTTAGAACACTCTCCCCCATAGCTCTTCACTACTACTTACTAATCTTTAGCCTTTAATTCTATTCAAAACTTGTTGTAGCCTTTAGCCTTTAGCCTTTAATTCTATTCAAAACTTGTTGTAGCTGTATTGTTTTTGTTGTGTCCCTGTGCTATGTTGATGTTTGTTTTTGATGGCTTTGTTTCTCTGTGATCTTTGATTGCAACTTCATCTTACCTCAATGAAACTATGGAATATTAAAATAAAAACCCCTTTTTAAATAATTTCTAATCAGTTTTTAATTCTATTTTTAAGGATAAATAACCAATACATAATGCTCTGATAACCAAGCATTATTTATATTGTTGTATTAGATAAATTACTTCCTTCCACTTTCATATCTGAGTTTGCCAGCATATTGATTTATGTTTATGGTGATTGTTGTTTACCCTAGATATCCAGATCTAGATATATATGTAGTACATTGGATGAACTTCAGGCCTGCCGGTTGTTTGCTGTACCCTGAGGATGCGGATGGCAAGAAGAAGATCATAAAGGATTTCATGCATCATTTGCCGCAACCATTTCGCAATACAAAGATAATGTGTGTGACCTGTTTGGCTTAAGTTAAAGATTGAAGATTTTTTGTTTATTTTCAAGTCAAACACATTAGAATTAATGGTATAAATGGTAAAGCAATGTTACGATAAACAAAAGGTTTTTCTTTAAGAGTTCAGAAAATAAGGATAACCTCATAGAAAGCATACTTGGCAAGTCCACAATTGAGTAACTTCATTTAAATGTTTTGCTAAAATATTTCTTTAAGGTAAGGCAATTTTATTTATACAGCACGATTCAGACACAAATTCCTAGTCCTTTAACATGGGCATATAATTCAGATGTTAAGAAGACTTGTAAATTGTTCTAATGGCCTTAATGCAATTTTAATGTGTATTGAAGCTCTCATCCTGTCACAGAACGATGCAGGACCCAAATGCAGCACACAAGATATCCAGGATAGTTGGTAACAATGTTTATTATCAGCCCAGACCAGGTTACAGCTGATCACACAGGTCCACGGAGTGTAATGGTAAATTGCATGATTCTATATTAACCTTCCAATATATGCATTTAGTTTTGAATATGTACTCTGTGTGTTTTCTATTCATATAATCAGTCCAGCAACTTTAGGAATGTTATCTGTTTATCCAGAGAAGAGTTGTGTCTCCCTCTTCCTCAGAGGGACCCCTACTCTAACTAATCTTCTCTTTTATTGATTTAACCTTTGACAATGGAACTCTGGACAACCGGACGACTGGTCCCAATCACCACTCCTCTTTCTACACATTACTTTTTACCACCGATAGCTCTGTTTCGGTGGGTCATAAAATGTGAATCTGTTTTCAATCACACCTGTCTTCTGATTCCTATTGTGCTCTGTTCTCTCTCTGAAGAATGCGGTCATCAAGACTATAACTGTTGTGAAGAAATCTCTAGAAAGAAATCTGTACTTTGTACTTCGCTGCAGACTGCTTGACACTCTGCATCCTTGTTCCTTCTTGCAAGAACAAAGAATTCAAATATACTTATTCAATTAAGTGTCTTTATTTCAGTGAAATATCTCACCATCTCTTACGATAGTAATCTCTTCCACGACAGGAGGGATGATAATAATCACGGAGACAAACCAACTGGGAGAAAGCAGGAGGGTAGTCGAGGCCGGGCAGAGGGTCAGGAAACAGGCAAGGCAGACAGTTCGGAGGCAGGCAGGGTCGGTACCGGGAGATCTGTGCAGGAAGAAACGCTGGAGAGACTTGCATGACACAAAGTACAATCTATTCGTCAGAAAACACCCTGTCTGCTCCCCCTTACTGAGAACCTCCCCCCTCGTCCGAGGGAGGCTCCTCACTGTCCTCACTGGAGCAGTCCAAGAAAGGAGGAGAAACAGTCCCAATCCTATTTCTTCCTACAGGTGGGATGGTTCCAGTCGGTTGATCAGGGTGACGTTGGTGGAACTCCCTGATGAGCCGGGAATCAATGATGTGCCAAGCTGGAACCCATGACCTCTCTTCGGGGCCGTACCGTACACATCCACATCATTAAACTTATTTACTTATTAAAAACCTTAAAGCATGCGTTCTATGACCAATGGTGATACCAAGGCAATTGAGGGTTTACAAGAGTGCAGTTGCATCTAAGAGGTGGACAATCCTATACTTTTGAGAGAATTTAATTATCAGTTGAGTTTCCTTCAGTCAAGTTACTCTGACATCATTTAATATATTATCTTGGTCAAAAGGTTTAATATGCAAGATTATTTGATCTAAAATAAGATTACAAGATGCCGCAGTGGATGTCTGGCGTGTCTCGACCTCCTCTCCAAGTCTGCATTTTTATTGTTTTACTTTGTTAGTTTTGAAAAAATGTTTTGCAGCATGCTAACCGCCCAAGTGAGCCCTATCATTCCATATGATAAAGATCAATTACTGCACATCAGAATGTTGGTGGACAGCAATGTTACACTACGACCGGCAAACGAGGAGTGAGGAATATCCAGGGCTACCTGCTGCTGCTTTACCTGGGGAGCGCAGGAGGAAGCGGGGGTCCCGGGCCAGGGTAAGACTGAGGAAATGTGAAAACCGGCCTCTTCTACTGAGTATTCTTCCAGAAAATGTCCAAGCCCTGGATAATAAACTGGATGAACTCCGAAGCAGGATGGCTTTTCAACGGGACATTAAGAACTGTAACGTTATGGTTTTCCCGGAGACTTGGCTTGACCCCTTCCATCTCGGACTCCACCATTGCTCAGCAGGGATTCTCCATTTATCATCAGGACCAGACAATGAACTCAGGGAAGAGTAAGGGAAGAGGTGTCTGCTTCATGATCAATAAGTGGTGCTCAGATATTAAGTTAAGTTCTCCCAATTTAGAGCACCTCATCAGATGCCTTTTTATCTGTCGAGGGAATTTACATGGATTGTGTTTACATTTGTGTATGTCCCGCCCCACGCTGACAACAACAGCTGGAGGAGCTGGAGGATTATCCAAAAGACAGACACTTCACGGCCGGAGGCTGCTGTTATTGTGGCCGGAGATTTTAACAGCTCCAGCATGAAAAAAGTCCAGCCGAGATGCTATCAACACATCAGCTGCCCCACGCGCGGTGGAAACAAACTCCATGCATATGAGGCCCTCCCTCGCCCCCCTCTTCAGCAAGTTCGACCACATTTATCTCCAGCTGCTGACTGACTACTGGCAGAAACTCTGAAGGAACAGACCGGTGTTGCGGACAATTCAGCGTTAGACTGAACAGAGTCTGCTCTCTGCACTGCTTTGGCATCATGGAGTGGTGTGTGTTTGAGGATGACAACATAAACACACACACGCAGTCATTGCTAAATCGGCAAATACATCGATGATGTCTTGTCAAAGATTACTGTACGGACATTCCCAAATCAGAAGCACTGGATAAACGGTGAGGTCTGTGCTAAACCTAAAGCATAGGGTAACACGCACAGCAGCGGTGATTTGGATGAGTACAGGAATTCCAGGTATGCGTTTCGGAGAGCTATTAGCAGTGAAAAAAGACAATATAATGACAAAGTGGAGTCTGAATACAAATGAGGAGACTTGACTACGAGTAGATCTGCAAACCAGTTTATTAAAACCTGGTGAATGACAGCTTGGCCAAGGACTCCAAGTGTATCAGGTCATAGTCAGCGGATTGCTGTTACTCTATAACCACCATCCACACATGAGAGCCCCGAGCTTCCATTGCAGATACAGTTTATACAGTGGTAGGCGTGGCCTCTTATGGCGTATCTCATTACTATGCCAGGAAGTCTGTGGTTTAGACTTAGCTTCCTTAGTTGGTGCACAGGCTTTGTCCAGAGCCTCTTGGCATCACGATCATCCAATCAGCGACGACTCCTTGGGTGCTATTACACGTGGCAGGCTGCGTTTTCCCAATTCTTCTACACTTGGTACCTGACCTTCACCTAACTCCTTTCTGCACAGGCTACCTAATCTATTCTCTCTGGATGTTTTCTGTTATTGGCCTTCTTTGTTTAGGCGCCACTCCGTGATGCTCCCATCCACTCATTTTATAGTCATAACAGCCTAGACTAAAGGTTACATACATCTTTTCCATCAGAGCCTAATAGCTATCTGGTATTAATGACTGTCTTCCCTGTCTCAGTGTACATTTCATATGAGCCCATTTTAGCTTAATCACATTGGTTATACTTATTCATCACGCAGTTACATTCAAGCGTCAAGGCCGCAAAGCATACATTTAATTTCTAACAGTCCCTCCTTTCACCCCTTTTAAGGTGTGAACACTTGCATACATTTAATTTCTAACACAAGGCAGCAAAGCATACATTTAATTTCTAACACTACACACATGTGGTCTGGACTAAAAACAATAACAGACTGTAAAAGGACAAGGAGCTGCTGAGAAAGTGTCTGCATCCCTCCCAGATAAACTGAACACTTTTTATGCACGTTGTGAGAGCTGCTCATCTGTGGAGGTACAGAAGGCTCAGGATCCCTGTCCACTGTTTTTACTAGAACAGATGTGTGAAGATCTCTTAAAAGGATTAAACTACACAAGGCTCCTGGGCCCGACAGCATCCCTGGCCGAGCTCTCAAGGTTCACAGTTCAATATGTCTCTGCTGCAGTCTGTAGTCCCAACATGTTTCGTTCCTGTCCCCAAAAAGACAAAAAAAACATCTGCCTCAACAACTACCACCCAGCTGCTCTATCATTTTAGCTTCAAAATACTTCACATTACATAATGAAAAAAAGGCTTTCAAAGTTTGCATTCATTTCTAGGTATTTATTTAAATAAATCATGATCTATAAAACAAATGAATCTAGACATGTTTGCACACACACACACACACACACACACACACACACACACACACACACACTATTGTCCTTTTGGCACTTGCACACATCAATGCATTGAACAAAGGCACTCTTGTACACACGCACATCCATCAATATAAAAATGTAATGAAACGTTTTACTTGTATATATAGTTTTTGTCATGCTTGATCACATGCTTATGTGCACACATAGAGCCACTTGTGCACCCATATCTGCGTGCACGCTCATCAATATACAATTCAAACTAAAGTTGAACTCGTGCACAACTTATATACAGTAGATCAGTTTACCACATATATTCAGTCAGATAAAGAAATGGCATATGAACATACAAGCTATAGAAAAATATTCTATACAACATCCAAATAGCAAATATCTGCATTTTTAGCTGCCTTTCTCTGAAAGTTTTTAGATAATTAAAAACAACCAAGGGACAGAGTGAAAGTCAGTCTGGCCTCCAGGCTGTATCCACATGTGATGTTAGGGGTACCAAAGTACTGCCCTTAACTTATAATAACAATTTGCCCTCACTGGGGATAATTGTTGGGTGAAAAGTATACCAAAATATTAGCCACAGTTATTTTAAAAGAGGCTCCAGGCTTTATACCATGGGGGCACTGACCTCCCCACATATGTGAGAATGCTGTTCATTGACTACAGTTCAGCATTCAACACTGTGCCCTCCAAGTTTGTCATTAAACTCAGGGACCTCGGGATCACCAGCGCCCTCTGTGACTGGATCCTGATCTTCCTGACTGGCAAACCCCAGGCAGTGCGGGCGGGCAATATCACAACCTCCACCCTGACTCTCAACACCGGAGTCCCTCCTAGCTGTGTGCTCAGCCATCTCCTCTACTCAATGTTCACGCAACACTGCATGGCCACACACAGCTCCAACATTATCAGCAAGTTTGTTGACAACACCGTCATCGGCCTGATCACCGACGGTGACGAGACGCCGTACAGAGAGGAGGTCAGAGTCCTGACATCTTGGTTCCAGGACAACAACCTCCATCTCAACATCAGCAAAACTAAGGATCTGATTGTGGATTACAGGTAGCAACAGAGAGGGTACATGCCCCCATCATTATCAACACGTCGGGTTCACATCAGTGAGAAACTGACCTGGACTCATCACGCAAACACCGTCACAAAGACAGAGAGACAGCGGCTCCTCTTCCCCCGCAGGCTGTGGAGGTTCAACATGGACTCCAGGATACTCTGCACCATCCAGAGTGTCCTGACTGGCTGCATCACAGCTCAACTCTACAGAGGGTGAAAACTGCTCAGCACATCACCAGGACGGAGCTTCCATCCATGGAGGAGCTCTATACCCAGCGGTGTAGGAAGAAGGTACACAGAATCATTAAAGACCCCCATAACCCCAGCAACAAACTGCTCTGTCTGCTGCCGTCTGGCAGATGGTACCGCAGCATCCACACCAAGACCACCAGGCTCAGGGACAGCTTTATCCCACAGGCCATGTTGAACTCTTGAGCTCAGTGTCACTACTTACATATGTTGATAGTACATCATCTGTTTGTTCCACACATCCACATATCCACATATTCATATATTATTACAGTATACAGTATTTAATTCCACTGTACAGTATTGTAGTATTGTTGCTATGGTTACCTGTAGATTAACCACTCCAGTACCAGGCTTGAACTTCCATTCTACCAGCTTCCTGAAAATATTATTATATAGCACACCTAGCGCAGACATGAAGAACATGATTTAACAGTGGCTACTGTATGTTTTGGGGTTTCAACATATCATTTTAACAGCCAATGGGAATTGTTCTGTTGCCATTGTAGAAAGCTGAATCAATTATCTTAAGAGTTTTCATTGTAAATTCAGTGATACTTGAAGAAACACCTCGCCAATATCAGTACAGGAACCATGTCGACTGAGGTAGGGATGCCCTTGTTGCAGAGAACGAGGCAATTAATCTTGACACAGGCTTCCAGAAAGCAATGCATTACGATTGATTAATAGCATAATTACAGCTCCTATCATCCCACTGCAGTAATTTTGTAATCTGCTTCAAGCATTCAAAGGCTGACGCATTAATTCAACAGTCCTTTAAGGCACACTTTTGTTTGACTGCTATCTGTGTCCTCTGGAAACATTTATATTTGGAAAGATTACAGCACAAACATAAAGGATTACGATATGTATACTGTTCAGTTTTCAGCTTCTTAACGCACTCATAAAATCATAAAAATGATGTATGTATTTCCTTGCACTCACATGTCACCAGGATGTCAAAGCGTCAATGTCAAATGTATAGACATAGAATCCATTGATCATTTTTTTTACATTACAGGTCATTTAGCAGACGTATCCAGAGAGACTTACAGTATCTACAGGGACAGTCCTCTGGAGCAACTCAGGGTTAAGTGCCTTGCTCAGGAGCTCAATGGTGGCAGCCTGATGTTGAACTCACAAACTTCTATTGACACCATAACAATCAAATCAATCAATTATCATCGAGCAGTTTTAAGGTTCAAGAGGCAGTACATGTTCAAACCAAACTGATAAACAGTTGACCCTCAGTATCTCCTTAGCAGTCTGTGTATCTGACACACACACCCATCACACTAAGGAATACAGTAAAAAAAAAAAGTTTAGCCTCATTGTTCAGGAGTTATGACTGAAAACTCTGCAGAATTGTTTATCATTGTGTATTATAAAAAAGTAACTAATGCTGCTATTTTCTGCTAAAATAACTAAATGTAAATGTATGAAATGCAATGCTGAGTAAGTTTTATGTAGCTACAGAATTTAATTTCAGTACTTATATACTAATATATTTTGTAATTTTAAATGTTCAGGTTGTTCCTCAGATAGTCAACTAGTTTTTAATCATAAATGGGCCTTCTGACCAAAAAGTTGAGCATTAGTCATTTTACATTTCTCACCATTTAAAACAGCAAAGTGGCACTTCAATAGAGTTTCCCTGATAGGCAGATTCATGCAGAGTACATTGTTAAGAATATCCTTTATTTAATGCATTTATTCATTTAAGTTTACAGGAAAACCTCATCTCACCATGTGTGTGCGTACATTCTGTTATACATGTGTGTGCGTACATTCTGTTTTAATTGTGTGATTTATACTCTGGGATGGCTCCTCGGTGGCCATAAGAAAGTAACCTACACATCTGTAAGGGATTTGGCTGTGAAAGGGAGACGTAAGGAATGTGGAACAACTAATAGGATTGGAATGTGTTTTTGCCATTTGTAGGCGGTGTTCAAACCTATATAAATCTATACTGTCTTTATGTTCTGGTGGGCACACCACGATTGACTGCTTGAGAGCAAGGTAGTGTTTTCTCATTATTGTATTGTTGTACAACAAAATAATAATTAATCAACCATATATCTGTGTTTGTGTTTTATTGGTATCTCTCTGATTCATTCATACATGTTGTGAGCGATTGAATCCACGACAACACCTGTGCAAATCTTTAGTGTCAAGTTAAACTTAGGTGACCACTGACACTGTGCAGGTTTGCACGTAAACTGCTTCACAAAGTTATCGGCAGGAATAAATGTTTTTGAATAAAATGATTGTCCTGTTATCTAGTTATGGTAGGTGTAGGTGTTGGCTAGCTAGCAACTATGCATGTGTGTGATAGTTTCACTGACCTCTGACTAATCTTAGAACTCACCAGGAACTCGCTCTTTCTTTGCTCTTCTCTCTGTGAATGTTCATTAGGTGGGGTTAAACAGCTTTGAGATACGTTTAAATTGAAACCCTTTTAACTTGCACAGATGTGACTTTGCTGCCTCATCTGTGCGCAACAACTCCTGTCCTTGAAGTGTGTGAATGCAATTGTGCTGCATCTAAAATTCACTTTGTGATGTTTAGGGAGACACTAGATCTGAAAGCAATTAGTTGATTAATCACTTAGTCAGTTGACAGTAAACAAATCTGCAACTTTTTTTCAGACTTCAGATTACTTTATTCATTTGCAGCTTTACCCAGTCCATACACACAACTTCATAACTCACAGGCATGGAATATGTCTGAATATGTCACATTTGTCTTTCCTCTGCGAAAGAAATTGAATTAAAATTATAAGACAAGAGTGTGGTGACAATTTCAAATGCATAAAACATCCAATACAAAAGTGCATCTTAACAAAACCAAACTCTAATAAATAAGACAATGATGAACCACTGAGGATTTTTATTATATCCAACACTGTTCAGCCTTCATTGACTCACTTTGACTTCTGACGTTTTATAGACAAGACAATTAATGGAAAAGTAACAAGAATGGGATTTTCCTTAAAAAACAATGTAGAGACTCCCTAATCATCCCTCCTGAGCCACTAGATGTGTGTGTGTGTCTGATTCTGCAGAGACCCCAGATTCATTTTCTGCTGTGTTCTGGACATTTCTGGGTCAACCTATATAAAACATGGCAACCAGGTGCCAGATCGTAAGCACTCATCCAAGGGGAAGCTACAAAAACGGCAGACAGCGAAAAAATGCAAATATAGCGAGGTAAACGGCAAGCAGCCAAAGCTCGTTCCAAAAACAGAGTGAATCTGGGGTAGGCTTTCATCCGCTGGCGAGCACCCTAACCCTCGGTGAGCCGGGGAGGAGGGGATAATGAAAATTATCATTAGTTTTAGGCCTACTGGAGATCATGGTTTGTATCTTTCCTGAAAGTTATTGTAGTTTCATAAACTTTAACCATACAGGTAAATTGACTGCATTTATATAGCAATCATCTAGTCAGCATTCACACACACATTCACACACTGTTGACAGAGGCTTCATGCAAGGTGCCACCTGCTCATGAGGAGCGCTAAACATTCACACACACTCACACACCGCTGGCTGTGCCATCCGGAGCAATTTGGCGTTCAGTATCTTACCCAAGGACACTTCGACATGTTGACCACCCTCCATGTGCAACCATATAGTTACTGTCATCAGACTCCTCTTGACAGACACTTGAGACCTTGTTGTGTTATTAGTATCCAAAATGAGTCCTTGTATGGAGTTTTCAGTGATAAAAGACCAATGATTGTGGATGAACTAAAATAAAATATGCTCACTAAAGTTTTCCTGTTTTTTAATGGTCATTACTTAATGTTACACACACACACACACACACACACACACACACACACACACACACACACACACACACACGCAGTGTGTTCCAGATATATGGACTAAACGCTGCTTCTCCATGTTTAGTTTTGTCTCCCTGACGACCTGAGCAGTCTGGATGGTTCATAACGTAGCAGAAGATCAGAATCAGAAGTTTTAAATTCTTGAAAAATCTTCCTTTGCAATTAACTATTGACAAGCATGTGGTTATTTATGATAACATATTTTAATCGATTGATAGTCTTAATAAATATTATTTATAATTAAAATTATGAGCTTATTATTCAGATATTAAGGTGTGGTACGTCTCAG
The DNA here is from genome assembly GCA_943593645.1 of Bovichtus variegatus. Classification (NCBI taxonomy): domain Eukaryota; kingdom Metazoa; phylum Chordata; class Actinopteri; order Perciformes; family Bovichtidae; genus Bovichtus; species Bovichtus variegatus. The sequence goes on from CALSCE010010630.1 coordinate 3,259,246, forward strand.
TCTCCCCATTAAATTACACTGTTTCATCATCTTTAAGTGAACCCATTATTGACAAGACCATGAAACAAAAATTCTGATAAACATTTCTCACAGGTCCGGTTTATAATTTTTTTATACTGGAATTGATAGAATTACTATCATCCTTTCCATTTTCTGTTCAGCTGATTTAAATTTCAAAAGGAAGTTTCCTGACTTGGTCCAGAGCAGCTTGGGACCAAATTTCTTTTTCGACAAAGATCTGACTTCAAAGGCTACAGTCCATCAGTGGAGAGTGAGCAGCTGTTTGAAGTCCAGCAGGTCAGATGGTCGAGGACAATGAAGGCATCCTAATGAGTCAATCAAACGTCAAACATAAAATAATCTTTTGGCTCAGCCTCATTTCACCAGGTTATTATCCAGCATAGCATAATACAACATACTGCTTGATTTTATGTCATTCTTTCTAGTTGTACCGGAGAAGCCCATCTGATCACGTCAGCTGTATATTTGACATCTTGGATGTTTAAGAGGTCGCCTCAGGCCAGCATCGTAACAGTTGTGATTGGCCGCGGTGCATATTTGATTCTTTTTGAGGCCCTCACCTTAACAATTAGGTGTGTCACACACACACACACACACACACACACACACACACACAAACCTCTGATCAGCACCCGTCCTGGACTCACATCTGAAACAGCTTTAGCCAGCCTACAATAACAAATCAGCACAGAGGTAGACACAGGTACACAGTATATAGATAAGCAAAGAACAAATAGCCATGAAAACAAGTACAGCATGTCATTAAAGGCCTACCGTTACTCAGTATGAATAAATGGATGATGGCACCTGATCACACAATCACTTGCATTTCTAGAATTGATCATTCATCATCAATGGCACAGTGGCCCAATGTTATCACAGACACAGATGACAGTGTACAGTACATTTTCCAGCATAAGAGAGGTAACAATAGGCTTCATTACTATAGATTTGAATCGATGATCTCACTCAATAACAAAGAGAAACTTGTACTCATCCATTAGAAGTTCATTTTACGGGCCTGCACTCTACAAAGTCATGAACAACACTGCTCAAGTCCAAATTCCTGACTTTGATGTTCTCTATTGAGAGCCACAAACTGCACTAGCATTTGACGATGATGAACCAGGGGTACGAGTAAAAACAATCTAATTTAGTCAGTTTAGTAGTTCACTCCTTCTGTTCTCTTTTACTAATTTTTTATTCAATGTAATATATGTGCAACTTTATTACAATGTACTATGATCAATTCAGCCTGGATTTGGCTTTATTATTTGCTTTTGAATCTTCCGATGAAGTACAAAAGAAAAATATTCTTCTCTGCTGTCTCTCCCCTTCTATTGTATATTATCTTATTAATTTAAGAGTAAAAATGTTTTAAATGAATATTTACTATTAACAATTGCCCCAACCTAATTTGCAATTATTCTTACAAAAAACTCACACAAGAAAATGTTTATACAAAAAAGCAAAAGCAAATTGTCTGTTTTCCAACTGGCATGTGGGGATAGTAAATATGAAATGCTTGCACATGGTAATGCATCTATGAAAACGTTTAAAATTGTGTTTCATGTGATGCTATAAGGACAACATTCAGCACATTTATTTGGATGTTGGTTTGATGATAGTTTTACGGTTGCAGGTCACCAGCCACATCCACAGCCAACCGCACAACCACATCTGCAAAGCAATAAAGAGCAAATAAGTTCAGGTCAATATCAGGGGATGTTCATGTGGATGTAGTGCACAGTCATACTGTATATTATCTCTTGTTTCTAATAGTGTTTGTTCATGGTGATAGGATTCTATGTTTTCTTTGTTTTTAGCAAATAGCATGTGTTTGTCGCAGCTCCACTATCTGATGTGGTTTTGGTATGAATATGTGGTTCACAGATAAGATGGGCAGCTGTGTTTGGAAACCACACACTGCAGTACTTACACTGTAAGTTCAAACCAGTCTGCTAAATGACCTGTAATGTAATGTAAAAATGCTAAATAAAATTTCAAAAGCTCTTACCTTAATTTTTTTATTAAAGTTTAAATAATCAGACCTTCTAGAAACTAAAATTAAAAAATAAGAATAAATCCGAATGTATCAACAATGTCCTCATTAACGTCAGGGGCAAACGGCCCCTATTCATTAACAGCCCATTTCAGCACCTTTGCAATATTTTGGCCGGTGTGTTTCAAATGTACTGTACTTGCGCTGTACTTATCATATTTAATATGAGGGTGTGTGCTTCCCACACAGACACAGAGCATACTTTTAATGATTATTATCATATCATTAGGTCATGAACATAAGTCTATGAACAGCATCCTAACCCTTGTGTCGAGGTGGCTGAGGAGATTGCATCCTCAGTGGACCGGTTGGCTCGATATATAAACTAAAACGGGTCCATGGAGGGTGGATTTGATTTACTTCATGACTAGCCTCTCAAAGCACTTTATAATGGTGGAAGTCAGCGCTACAGGGCGGGACTCCTTGAAGCAGGATGGAGGTGACTTCTTCGGCACAGGAATGATGATGGTTTCTTTGAAGCATGAGGGAGCAACAGCCGGGCTCAGGGAGATGTTAAAGATGTCTGTGAGGACATGTGTGAGCTCCACTGCGCAGTCTTTTAGCACACGACCAGGAATGTTGTCAGGTCCAGCAGCTTTGCAGGTGTTAATCCTTAGCAGTGTGTACTCTGAGACCAGCTGGATTGCCCGCTCTGAAGGCAATGTTGCGGGCCCTCAGCAGCCTGTGGACCTCACCTGTAAGCCATGGTTTCTGGTTGGCCCGGATGGTGATGGATCTGGTGTGGATTACATCATTAATGCATTTGGTGATGTAGCCTGTAACTGTCTGTGTGTACTCCTGGAGGTTGGTGTGATTGTTGTATGTGGCTGCCTGCTTCAACATGTCCAAGTCTGTAGTGTCAAAGCAGTCTTGAAGTGCAGCCGTGCTGTCGTCTGACCACATACCTGTTTTGAAACCGGTTTGGTGACTTTCCCCTGAGGTCTGTATACAGGTTTTAGCAAAACAGTGAGGTGGTCAGAGAGGCCGATGTGGGGGAGGGGAGAAGCCTTGTACTCCTTTGATAGTGGTGTAAACCAGGTCCAAAGGGTTGTTTTCTCTTGTTGGTTTCAACATGCTGATAGATTTTTGGCATGACAGTTTTCAGGTTAGCATGGTTAAAGTCCCCAGCTGCGATGAGAAGGCCGTCTGGGTAAGCTGTCTGCTCCTCAGTGATGGCACGGTACAGTTCACAAAGTGCCGCCTCGCTGTCCTGCTTACTGGAACTGGGGGGGGATGGAAACAGCGACCACCAGGATGACTGTAAACTCCCTCGGGAAATAGAAAGGTTGGCACTTCATAAACAGAAACTTCACCAGCGGTGAACACTGTTTGCAGATGACCACAGCGTCACGACACCAAGCATCACTGATGTAAACACAAACACCACCCCCGCGGGTCTTCCCCCCGCTAACCGTAGCTCTGTCCGCTCGGTAGCATGTTAGCTGGTCGAGCTGAATGGCAGAGTCCGGGATGTTGTTCTTCAGCCATGTTTCCGTGAATACGTAAACACAGCATTCCCTCACGTCTCTCTGGGTCGAACGTAAGAGTCCATTTTATTGTCCAGTGAGCGTAATTTTCCATTAGCATGCTCGGAATGGCCAGCTTGTGTGGGTTAGCCGCTAGCCTAGCCCGGATGCCTCCGCGCTTAGCCCTCTTCTGCTTCCTCTCACACCGCTTGCGGCGTCTCCTTTCCAGGTGGGGGGCAGCACTCGAGGGGCGAGGTCGGGCAGAGTAGTCCAAGGCCGCTAAGTTCCTCAGCAGGTGTGAGTGTGGGTCGTTGTTTTCTTGTCTAGCAAGAACTCACGACTGTACCATCTACTCCTAACTGTACTGTCTGTCTGGGATAGGTAAGACAGTCAGGACAAAGTTGCAAATGATGCATGAATGGCGTTATATAAATAAAATGTATTATCCTTATCTATTACTGGAGCTTCAAAGAGCCTCAGCCTGGTCACAGATACAGACAGTTTGAGCCCACACACGTCAACTGAGTGTTACTGAAACCTCAACACTGTGTCAGCTGACACAGTGTTATTCTCCTCAGGTTCACAGAAAGTCTGAAAGTAAATCAACTGAAGTGAGAGAAAAGAAAAATATCACTCAATGATATCAGTGTGATGTTTGAAATGGAGTTCCACAGTTGAGTTGCAGCTCTTTAAAGCTCCTATGCAGATTAATGCTAATGTCGTCTGTTTAAGATTCAGAAGACAGAGCCACAGGATGGGTGATGAAGCAGAACTTCACACCAGGAGCCCTGAATCTCATCATGAGCATTCAACCCAAATCTGTGTGTCTGGCTCTGCAAACACTGCAGCCCTTCCAAGTGGTGATGTTAAATCTGCAATCTCTGCATCTATTTGCCTTTTAGTCTGACAAAGAACATAAACAAACAAAATATAATTTATTGTTATTTAAGAAAAAATATAAAACCTGGATTTTAAAGTCCAAGTTCACCCAATAATAATGATAGCAATGATAATAACAACACAATTTCTTATTAGCAATGGTACAGGTGAACAGTAGCACTGTTTATAACACATGAAGAAAAAAGAGATAATAATAATAATATAATATTAATATAATAATAATAATAGCAATAACAATAAAAACAAAGTCAACAACAATAATAACATTAATATTAGTGATAAAAGTGATTTAAAAAAAGATACAACAAGAACAAAAAGAAAAAGAAAAAAAGGGGTTTATAGATGCAGTTAGTTTCTCCATTGTTATCTATTCTGTGAAGAGGTCTATCTATATAGAGGTGTTTACTGTTTTTATAATGTGGTTGGAAGTTGAGATTGATGTTAATTTGCTAACAATGGGGATGGGGATATTGGGATCCTGTGGTTTAATATGTTGTACGGTCGGGCAGTGCCTAAGCTGTTAAGGCTGCTGCAGACTGTTGCGGCCGTTGACTGTTGGTGCCCTCCTGCGGGAACTGCTGCAGCGTCCGACTAACCTGCCGGCCACCCCAAAAGCGCCTTTGCACCCTTTACCGTTAATTGAGGTCCCGTTCGAAAGAATTGGCATAGACCTCATTGGGCCATTAGACCAGAGTGCACAGGGATATCGTTTTTGTGTTAGTTCGATGCTTACCCGATGCCCTGGGTCGACGAACTCCTGGATTGTGTAGAAGTGTGATTATTACATCTAGCTAGTTTTACATATGCTC
>CALSCE010010630.1:3274503-3286188 GCA_943593645.1 Bovichtus variegatus
TTATAGAGTAACAGCAATCCGCTGACTATGACTTCCTGATACACTTGGAGTCCTTGGCCAAGCTGTCATTCACCAGGTTTCAATAAACTGAGTTGCAAATCTACTCGTAGTCAAGTCTCCTCATTCGAAATCAACGAACACGCAACAAGTGGTGATATGCTTATACAAACTGAGGAGTCAGGTGTCAGCAAGACATTCTAAAGTGATTTAAAGGTTTTCAGCATCATTAGATTCTCTTTATTTCACAACAACTTTTAATGTTAAAATTACTGCCAAAAAATGTTCAACCTCTCAATCTCTCAATGTCCTGGGCTGAATTTCAGTCCCAGTAGGTCCCTAACTACAGATCTATGCTCATGGCCCATACACTTCATTAGCATTATAGTGCTTTTTGATGCTCTTAATGGGCCATCCACCATCTATATCCCTGCCCCCTCTGAGTGTAAAGCTGGTGTAAAGTCGCTGTTTTTGACTTCTCCGAGACAGGTGGTTTGAAGCACTTGCATGCAAACAGAAAAACAGTTAGAAAAATCTCACTCGACACCAACTTCAGAATCAATTATTATTCTTGCAAGAAGGAGCAGAGTTTTCTTGCATATAGAGATGTTCAACCTCGTACACAAAACTTAAGGCTGCTGTGCTACTTAAATGGCAGTTCTTTGAGCACCAGTATATATGGAGATACAATAGTAAGATGCCTAACAGGGCGGCCCCCGTCGGGGTCAATCATCCATTGCACCTCGCACACTACTACTTGACGTCCCACACTACACCTCTACTCCGCTTCCTTCACTGGTTACCAGTGGCTGCCCAAATCTGCTTCAAGACTCTGGTGCTGGCCTACCATGCAAGATTTTACAATCTCAATGTGCGTTCCCTGGATGTTCACTGCTGAGGGTGGAGAGTGTTTGTACCTTCTGAAGTCCACCACCAGCTCCTTGGTCTTCCCTGAGATGAGCTGGAGGTGGTTCTTCTGGCACCAGAGAGCAAAATCCTGAGTAAGTTCCCTGTACTCCTTGTCGTCCCCATCAGAGATGAGGCCAACAATAGCAGAGTCGTCGGAGAACTTCTGCAGGTGACATTTTGTCGTATTGTGGGTGAAGTCTGCGGTGTAGAGGATAAAGAGAAACGGCGCCAGAACCGTTCCCTGGGGGGCCCCCGTGCTGCTGACAATTGTGTCTGACTGACACTCCCGGGTCCTCACGTACTGTGGCCGATTGGTGAGGCAATCCAGGATCCTGGTGATACAGACAGTGGGGGTTGCAGCAGGTGGGAATGGGCCGGGGGAGGGGTGCCTGACTGATCAAATCTGTTGAAGAAAATGTTCAAGTCATTCACCCACTTTATGTCCCCCTTGGGCTGCTGGGAGTCTGGTTCCTTGAACCCAGAGATGGTTTTTAGGCCTCTCCAGACTCCGCTGACATCCCTCTGCTGCAGCTGCTCCTCCATCTTTTTCCTGTAGCTGTTCTTTCCCTCCCTGTTCTTCCACCTCAGCTCCCTCTGTACAATCCTCAACTCGTCCTTATTGCCTGACCTAAAAGCCCTCTTTTTGTCTTTGAGCAGAGCCTTTATGTCAGGATTAATCCAGGGTTTGTTGTTGGCAAAGCATCGTACAGTCCTGGTGGGTACGACGTTCTCCACACAAAAGTTTATATAGTCCGTAATACAGTCCGTGAGGCTGTTAATGTGCTCCCCATGAGGGTCTACGAGCACATCCCACGCAGTAGTCTCGAAACAGTCTTTTAGGGCCTCTTCAGACTCCTCAGACCATCTCTTCACAGTGCGTGTGGTCACAGGCTGCCTGTACACAAGACGTTTGTACACAGGCAGTAGGTGTACAAGGTTGTGGTCGGATCTTCCCAGGGGAGGTAGAGGTGATGAGCTGTATGCCTCCTTGGTGTTGGCATACAGTAAATCCAGTGTTTTATTGTCTCTGGTGGAGCAGGTGACATACTGGGTGAATGTGGGCAGAGTGGCAGAGAGAGAGAGGCATGGTTAAAGTCTCCAGAGATCAGAAGGAGGGCATTTGGGTGCTGTGTCTGCAGCCTGCTAATAGTGGAGTTAATGATGTCACAGGCTGCGTCGGCGCTAGCAGATGGGGGAATGTACGCTGTTATCGCGATAACATGCGAGAATTCCCACGGCAGGTAGTATGGCCTCATGCTAGCGGCTAGCAGCTCAACGTCCTTATTACAGACTTGTTCCTTAATAGTGGTGTGCCCAGGGTTACACCATTTATCGTTCACAAACACAGCCAGCCCTCCTCCTTTCCTCTTACCGCGCTCTTTCGTCCTGTCCGCCCATAATATATGAAAACCGTCCAGTGTTGCGTTTGTGTCCGGGGTTAGCTCGGTTAGCCAGGTCTCCGTGAATAGCATGATGCTACACTCCCGATACTCCCGCCGGTGCCGGGTCAGCGCCGCTAGCTTGTCCATCTTATTGGGAAGAGATCTTACAGTCCCCATAATGATGGATGGAAGGACAGGTCTGAAGCTCCTTCTTTAAAGTACTTTAAATAAGAAATATAACGAAACTACTCAGCGGTGAGTAGGAGCTGCTGTAACAGGCTGCCACTCGAGCGGCGCCTAGGCAGGCCCCACTTCCCGTTTTGTAAAGTTCTTTCCCCTTGTGTCTTGTTGAGTTTTACTTTGTGTCTGTAATCACCCTGCTACCCTTGTCTCGTTACCTGTCCTCTCCAGCTGTGTCTCGTCTTTCATTAGTGTCTGCGTGTATTTATTCCTGTCTTGTTTCATTGTTCCTTGTCGGTTCGTTTGCCTTGGACTCCCATGTCGTCGATCCCCGTCCCTCGTTTCAGCCTGGTTTGTGTCTCCCTGTTGCCTGTTTGCCTGTTGTAAGCCTTTTTAATAAAGCTCTCTTTTTGTTAATCCTCCGTGTGTTGTCTGCGTTTGGGTCCACCCCGTACCCTTCCCGTGATAATAAACCTGATAAGTAACTTAACCTGACCTAAATAAATTAACAAACATGACAGGATGTTACAGTTGTTGTTGCCTTTTTAAGTAAAGAATATTCCTTTAACCTTTTGTTTGTGGTTCGTGCTTTTGGGTCCATTTCCTGCTGATGCAAGAGCAACATTCTAATAGTCACAGAATGAAACCCCCCCCCAGTTTCGACAGCACCTTGGCCAATAATAAGAAAAAATGTTTTGTCTGTATGTTGTACTTACATTGGTTTGGCTTATTTGAAGCTATTGTACTGCACTTAAAATGATTTCACCTATTTGAAACTAATGTACTTGCAAGATTCTTATTGTTCGGACTTGTATTGTCATGATTGTTTGCACTTACTGTAAGTCACTTTGGACAAAAGCATCAGCTAAATGTAATGTAAACTAAAATGTACAAGCCTTCCTTCCTGAATCAAAAGCTGCCTGAATAAACACAGACAGATTCCATTACCTTAATACCAAAGCAAGGTAAAATGGATCAGATATCCAAATAACAGCATAACATCCCCATGTTATGCAAATAATCCGTAATACTATCCTAACTAGCTTTTTTTAAAGATGTGTATAGAAATGTATTTGGAAGAATAGATGTCCTAAAATGAAATTTGGAGAAACTCCAACTGCCAGTGGTAGATGGAGGTCTTGCAGTACCAAACTAGTACTTCAGAAGCACTCATAACTCGCTCCTTATCCTTCTTCTCTTAGAGACTATCTTGCTCAATCCACAGTTGTTTCCACTCCTTTCGGCTCTGCTAACGTTAGCTACTGTAGCTTTGCCGCTAGCGATGCCATCTCTCTCTTCCTCTGTTTAGCTATTCCTCTGCCTCCTTTAGTGATAATGGTACATGTATTAAATGTAGCTGGGTTGGAGGTAAGTTTTAGAGGACTAGAGGCGTGGCTACGCACCATGGAAAGTCAGTGGTTAGTTACTGTAGCTGTTAGCAAGCCACCTGTTCCCGAGCAGCCAGGAGACTGCGTGACTGTCCAAAAGAAGTGTAAGTAGAGGCCCACAGTTCACTACCATCTGCTTCCTTTTTCTAACAGGTTCTCCCCACTAAGCAACACACCCGCTGAGAAGCAAACTCTGGTTATTGGTAGCTAAATTCTGATACGTGAAGTTTGAGACACCATAGTCGCATGCATTTCTGGGGCCAGAGTGGGCACATAAGCACATTTAAAACTGCTGACGAAGGCTTAACGTAAATAGAGTAAGATTATATTTTTCGTCTGCGGTGAGTGCACTAAAATGAATGTGGAGTCGGTGTGTACATATACAAAGACAATGTCGGACTCTAGTTTTCTCTGATCCGCTGCCAAATCTAACATGATGACTTCATACAGGAACCTTAAAAACAACTGGAACACCTGAAATATATCTAGATTGCTTTTCTCCAATCGACCTTAACCAAGTAAATTCAACAATTTCGTCGTCTAAACCGTCTTTTTGACCCGATTCCAACTAAGTTGCTTAAAGAAGTTTGACCCTTAATTAACACCTCGTTGTTAAATATGATCAACCTGTCTCTATTATCTGGCTATGTACCAGAATCATTTAAAGTAGCTGTAATAAAACCTCTTCTTAAAAAGCCCAGTCTTGAACCAGAGGTTTTAGCCAACTATAGACCGATATCTAACCTACCATTTCCCGCTAAAATCCTGAGAAAGCAGTTGCAAAACAGTTGTGTGATTTTCTACATAACAATACTTTATTTGAGGTTTTTCAATCTGGATTTAGAGTTCATCATAGCACAGAGATGGCACTGGAGAAGGTTACCAATGACCTTCTATTGGCATCAGACAAAGGACTTGTCTTTGTTCTTGTCTTGTTAGACCTCAGTGCTGCTTTTGACACTTGACCATGACATTCTGCTGCAGAGACTGAAACATTTCATTGGCATAGCAGGAACTACACTGAGCTGGTTTAAATCCTATTTATCTGAGCGATCTCAATTTGTACGTGTTAACGATGAATCCTCCATGCAAACGAAAGTTAGTCATGGAGTCTCGCAAGGTTCTGTACTTGGACCTATTCTATTCACCTTATATATGCTTCCTTTAGGCAATATTATAAGGAACCACTCCATAAACTTTCATTGTTATGTGGATGATACCCAATTATATCTACCTATTAATCAAGCCAGATGAAACTAATCAATTATCTAAACTTCAAGCATGTCTTAAAGACATACAAAATTGGATGTCCTGCAACTCTTTGATGTTGAACACTGACAAAACTGAAGTTATTATACTTGGCCCCAAATGCCTCCCAAACGTATTGTCTAATGACATAGTAACTCTGGATGGCATTAACTTGGCCTCCACCACCATAAAGAATCTCGGCATTATCTTTGATCAGGATATGTCTTTTAACTCCCACATAAAACAAATTTCAAGGACTGCCTTTTTTTATCTGCGTAACATTGCAAAAATGTCTCTGCTTAGATTGCCGGGGGACTTACACCTCTCTCCTCCTCCTTTCCCTACTTCCTCTATCATCCTCTCCTTCTCTATCTGTGTGTGCATTCATGTCCCTTAAATGCATGTTACTAACTCAGCATCTGGGGCATCATCCCCGGAGTCTCTGTCTCTCATCTATTAAAGGTTATGTCTGGATCATGAATCGTGGCTGCCCCTGTTTCCCTGGTCTTGCCTGACACATTATTTTTGGAGGCACCGGGAAGCTTTTTTGACCTCCTAGATCAATCTTTTTTTCATGTTGTAATTTTACTATGTTGTTTATTCTCAATACACAACATCTATTGCACGTCTGTCCGTCCTGGGAGAGGGATCCTCCTCAGTCTCTCCCTGAGGTTTCTTCCATTTTACCCCTTTTAATTTTGCGGTTTCTTTTGGGGAGTTTATACACCATAGGCCTACAGGCATTAACAAATTACATGTGTGTTTTCAGGGATGCATGAAGTTGGGGTGGGACTGAGAAGAACAATATGAAGCGATGAAGGTTGGGATCGTAGTACCAGCAGAAAACTTCAACCTACTTTCACCCCAGACAAAACTTTTGACAGGCCACAAAATCACAAAAAGGACCTAGGGAGTGAGCTGAGCGATGAGGAAAGGTTACGCATACTAACAATTACCGGGAAAAATATAAAGGAGGCTTGGGGGAAATTTACTCAGTATAGGTTAATACAGTACATAGGTTTTATTTTAAACCTTCTAACCTCCACATGATGGGCTTGCATTAAAATTATTTATATTGGAAATGTTAGACAGAAACAGGACAGAAACCTTTCTACCCATTTTGGGAAAAAGTACTAGAATACACAGGGTATTGTATCTTTGACCACTGGTGGACCAAACCGAATTACCCAATATATCCAAAAACTTTGCAATGAAAAAGTTAGGGGTTGTCACCACTGCCTGAATAATATTAGAAATAATATCATATAAACACATCTTAGCTAGAGCCAATGATCGGGGGAAGAAGTTTTAACAGTTCATGGGACAGCTTTTTCAGTCATAGTGTTGCTGGGACACTGATAATCTGGCTGTGTTACTATATTTGCTAAATGTTTATTTTGGGTAGTCTAAATATGTGCATTTATCACAAGTATTTTGATAATCTGGCTGTGTTACTATATTTGCTAAATGTTTATTTTGGGTAGTCTAAATATGTGCATTTATCACAGGTGTTTGGATACCTTATAACTGAAGGTAATAATATTGTCAGTTTGGGTATATGTAGAAAAATAGAAACTTGAATTAAAAAAAAAGAAGGGCAGTGATGGCAACAACTGCAAAACACCAAACAATGTGGAAGATTGCTCAAGCTAATGTCTTGCTCCCCTGTGTCTAACTTCCTGAGCTATGTCATTCCAGGGTAGATGTGGTAGTATGTAGGTTAAAAAACTATAAAATATGTATTATCATTAAACCAATATGATGACAGGATATGATGACGACCATTGGCTCATTCTACATGAACAGGCAACACAGTAAGTTGCCTCTCTAAAACAGGGTCCTTGCCTGTCTATGGACTCTATCCAATCAAGAGTCAGACAGGCTGATCGTTTTAATATGACCAAATCCACTGTATGCCTGCATCTCCATGAATTCTAAGCTCTTGTCACAGTGCACTTGTCTCACCACATTTCCTGGCCCACAGAGGAAGGATTTCATTATTGATATGACAATGTGAGCCAACATTCTACAAATGTACAATTGACATGTACCTTATCCGTCTCATGGATGCACAACCCCTCTCAGGCTCTTCACAGCTGGCACAGAGTAACAAAAGATCGCTTAGGAAGCTTGACCTGAAGCCAGGCATAAATCACACAACACTAAGATACAGATACAGCCTGTTATTTCTCTCGTTAACTTTGATTATGGATACAATTAAATTCAGAGAAAGTAGGAGAGTCTGTCTGTCAGCAAGAAACCTTATTACATTTACATTTTTATTTAAATGAATCTCCATTCAGTCACAAGGCTGATCATTCCTGAGCATAGGGTTTCATCTGAATTATGTATTTTCCCTGAAACATTGTGCCTAATAAAAAATGTCCAGTTTTCAAAAGACACCATAATCATATTCAGGGTTATTAAATAATGAATTCTCAAATTAGAATATCAATAAATATTGACGCAAATAATGAATAAATAATACGAACGCATTCTGCCTGTAGAAATGGTCCCTGTGCCTCTAAGCAGGGCACAGTGTAAAGACAGAAAGCAGCGTTTGTTAAACAGGTAACAGGCTGCTGCTGTTCTAGCAGTGTGTGACATTATTAATATATGCACAGTGCACATGTGTGCAGAGACAAACTACGTCAAGTCTCTACAGCTGTTAAAGCCAACTGAATATAAAGCTGACCACCTTCCCACAGAGGCCCCCCCCCCCACTCTTCCTTCGGACACATCTAGTGTTTGGTTTTGTTTTCTGCACATCTTCACACACCCAAACATGGTTTCATGACTGATTACTGACTTTCACGTTTGTTTCAGTGTTTTAGAGTTATGTTGTAAATAAATCTGCCTCTTTATTACCTTTAACCTCGTCTGACTCCCATCTTTGTTGCAGCCTTTGAGCCGGGCTGTAACAACAGCTGCCTCCATCGGTGCGATTGTTCGTGATATTGTGTGACTTAAGGTTTTTTTTCCGATTCACCATGTTTGAAGAAATAATAAACTGATGCAAATAATTATTTTTGATTATTATCAGTGCCAGTGAAAGAAGTAGAAATATCATGATAAACATTGCTGTAGTGTAAAAGTACCCAAACTTCAGACCTGACAGTGTGCAGGACTCACAAACTAAGAGCTTGTTTTGGTCCAGCTGGTCTGAATGGAAAAGTGTCAAAAGCTCAGAGCACTTTAAACACACAAACATTCTCTCTAATGCTTTTCATCCTTTTAAAAGGATGATATAAAAAAAAATCTATCTGAACGGGCAAAAGAAGGCTTTCATACTTGTCCCATTTCTTTTCCCACCAGTTGAATAATAGAAAAATAGCAAGAATAAATGCAACATATAAATCATTTACAGCAATGCCATTTGCAGAATGGAATAAATATTGGAATATGCAGCATCCCGTCTAGAATCTAGAATTGATGTGTAAACAGAAAACAAGAAATATCAAAAATACCCTGAAGCTTCAGCTGGGCTTTTAGATTCAGACGACTGCAACAACTGACAAATATAAATAAAATGTCCCCTGTTCAAATATTTTTCTGCGGGGCCCACAGAAACACTAAATGGTTTTCTGTTGAAGTCCGTAATTACACTCAAACAGCCATTTCCTGTTCTGACCTGACTGGTCAATCTTACTGATGAACATGTCTGATGTCCTTTTATTGGAAGATGATCATATGGTTATCAAGTAAGACGTAGGATGATGCTGAGACTGCATTCTCATTAGTCCTGGTGCGACACTTCACACAAGTCTCTTCATGAAATCTTTCTCAGTTTGTGTTCGCATGTACTTGGGAAATGTCTTCAGTCACAGCGCAAGAACTGTTCGAATTCAATGTCCACACTCCAAAAGCTTTGCATATTTTACCCAGGATGTTTTGGAAGCTGACTTGTATCCCAGTCTGCATTTCACAACAACCAAAGGCAATGGTGGAGGACATTCATTCTACAGCAGTCACTGTGTCACCAAATTGGGCTGGGGGATTATTAATCTTTAAGAGCTTGAATATATATTTAATTTATCAATTGAAAATGTACAATTGCAATTACTACATGTCCATTGATTCTGCAATTGCTCATATTCCTCGTATTCTGCCTTATATTAATTGCTCATTTTCATTGTACTCTGAGAGTGGGCCATATTATTTGTACATATGGTACATGTGGTACATATTGATTGTTTTCTCGAAAGATGTTGTTTATTCATTGTCATCTGCTAATTGCTACTATCATTGCTTCATTCAATTGCTTATATTCATTGTACTCTGCTAATTACTGCATTAACATTGCTTCGGCAATTGCTTCGTCTTCATCGTGTTCTACTAATAACTACATATGCATTGCTTCATAGCCAAGTGCTGCAATATTCATTGTTATCTACTATTGCTACATAGTCTTTGCTTCGCACCAATTGCTTCATATTCATCAAATTCTGCTAAGGCATCATATCCATCGTAATCTGCTATGTGGTCATTCAAATCTATGATAATGTACTTCAAATTAGTCCCATCACTGCTCATCCTCTGCTACACCTCCTACATTCGCCCTGATATCAGAGCTGTTCTCATAAATCAAGCTCTTTGAAGATCTATTTCCTGGTAAATCATGCATTTCATCAATGGTGGTGTTCTGTGTTAATGTTGTCACATTTCACCATCAAACCATCGTACACAGAATAAGGCATATACGTGAACTTGTGCATCACCCATGGTCATCGTGACCTCATGCATCATTCATGGTATTTCAGTTTGGTCATCAGACCTTAATTTCTGTTTACATTTTATTGAAATTTGGTCTTCACTGACCTAAATTTCTGTTCGGTTTTATGACCTTTACTTCAGTGTGGTCCTCGCTGAGCTTTTATTATTTCTTACATACTAACACCTTTGGTCCACGTGACCCCGTGCATCACACATGGTATTTTCAGTTGGTCTACTGATCTTGATTTCTATTTTGATGGTAAGACCTTTTGCATTTAATACACATTTTTTGGGGGGGGTCATAAATCTCATTCACATACTGATCTAGTATTTGTTGCCTCCACATAAGCGTAAAACCTTTACTGTTTTCCTAACCCTATGACCCATCTTTTAAATACAGCACATAACATATAAGTGACATTTTAGTGTATATGGTTACATGCGTCACACTCGTGAAAATTGTGCAGTAATTACATACAGTGATCATACTGAGTGATTCTATAAATGATTATACATGAGATGATTAACACATGTGGTTTATGCAAATTATTTTATTTACCAGCATTTAATTTCACACATTACCTATCATGAGGTGAGGTTTCTGCGTCCTCATGCTATCAGTGTTTGTGTTTCAGGAGGTAGATTTGTTACACAGTCGTGATGGGGTCTCCAGTTTGTTCAACTCAGATACTTTGCGCATCGTTGAGGGTCCCTGACATGAGAGGTTACTAGCACCTCGATGTTCATGTCAGTATGAGGTTTCTAGTAGTTTGTGAAGGTCGACATCAAGTTTGTTTCTGTTGGATGCTACAAGGATGATTTCTTTCTTCTTTGATGAGGTTTTTATAGAAAGTATATCCCTGTAGAGCTTACATGTGTTCTATCTGTTGCAGTGCGGCTGGCAGGGAATTTGGTAATGGAAAGAAATTTTGTCTACATGCCAGATCATAGTCCCACTTTGGTATAGCCCAAAGTGCTCCTAATACAGAAGTTGGGACTGAGGTCCAGACCAGAGAATTTACATAGAGTGAGTAATATGCTTTGGTAACCACAACTGTTTTCCACATAATGTTGGTGTACCTGTATCTAGCTGGGATGACTAAATCATCATCTATTCCTGGAGTGGGTGCTGGACAAGGAATATACTGAAAGTATAGTTGTCGTCTAAATTTAAAGAATTCAGTGACTATAGTGTATGTTGGCGGTATGTAGCCGTAATTGTTTGGGAGTCTGTCTGGGCCTCCAACAGGGCGAGTTTCTGAATGGTAATACACAAGTCCTGTGTATGTTGCCACAGCCCACGGTCTAACCCTTTCTGTAAATTTTTCCATGAAGTTGGGTTCCTGATTTTCTATGTCTTGTTATTGAATTATCTATAGTGGGTTGGTAAGGCAGTTGATTCAACAATTTTTTGAGTTTTTCATTCTGTTGTTTTTTCTTTATTTTGTCTCCCATATTGGTTTATTTAGGTTAATATTTGCCAAGTTTCCTCATTGCCATTATGTTGATTCTTTTTCTCATCGTCGTGGTCGTTCAAAGTTAACATTACATTTTGCCCCACCGCAGTGTTCACTGTTCTTTTGATCAAGGTTTGGATTATGGTCGGCCACACAACACATAATTATCATCAGGACCACTAACATTATCCCTACTGCCAACCCTATTATTTTCAAGCCGTCCAAATTAAACCAGTCCATGTTCCACATGCCATGTCCTGCGTTTTCTTTTAGTTCTATTGACAGATCTTCTAATTTAGTCATAGCTTTAGTGAATGACCCATCAGGGGCCGTGTTGTTTGGTATTGTTGTGTTCTTTTATTTAGAAATAGAGACGCATAGAAATCAATTTCAGAAAACTTCTCTTCATAT
>CALSCE010010630.1:3337887-3355896 GCA_943593645.1 Bovichtus variegatus
TATATATATACATATACATATATACATATACATATATATATACATATATATATACATATATATATATACATATACATATATATATATATATATATATATATATATAAGGCCAGAGTGTGCATATACATATACACATGATACACACATACATTAGTAGCTTATGAAACAGTCACACAATGAATGTGTCACTTACATAGTATGAAGAACACCTTCATAAGCACCACACCTTTTTTTACTTGTATTTCTTACCTATATTACTCTTTACTTACTTATATTCTTTTCATTTTTATTTGTAAGGATGTTGCTTGCTATAGTACTAGTATAGAATTGTACTCATTTAAACCTCATCAGACTACATAGTTATGGTACTCATAGGCACATTTTATGCATTGTATTCATTTATTGATTGAACATTGTGTGAAGGGAAGAAAACTTTTCTCCAGATCGAGGGACAGTTCAGAATGGTTAATCAAGATGAATGAGGGTGAACGGTTTTTATTCTTATCCTTTATAGTTTGGCTCACACACTCACACTCTGCTGCATTTATTGTGTGTGTGTGTGTGTGTGTGTGTGTGTGTGTGTGCGTGTGTGTGTGTGCGTGTGCGTGTGTGTGTGTGTAGCTGTAAAAAGGGGAACTCCACTTCAGCTAAGGGCCTATGAAGGTGTGAATGATAGCTAGCAGATGTTTCCTGTGTAAACTGATGAACTATAGTTAAACTGCAACTCACAGGTTTGGTTTGAATGGAAGGTGTTAAAAAAAAATCCGTCCGGCACGTGCCTGGACATGTTTCAGCAGGCGCAGGTGAACGGACGACAGGATATAAGGGGACACTTTCTGTGTTTCGGGGGCTTGAGTTCAGTTGCCACGCTTGACAGAACTACAGACTTTGCACCCAGCAAGACACTTCGTCTCCAGCAAGGTAATTATAACTTGAATCTTTGTGTTTCCTTTGTGAAACCTTTTCACTTGTGAAAGTTGGTTGCATAAGGTTTCTCATAAAGTGCTCATGTAGAACTACCACCTGGAGCGCAAATCCTCCATCTCAACTGGGATTATATCCTGGATGCTGTAGTGAATTGAATGTATCCAAAAATAAGGGTTGTACGGCTGGAAAGGCTCATAGAGCAATTCTTGTTGAAACTGAAGCAACCAATTTAGCCAAGTTGAGAATCACACTTCTGGAGCATAATTCCCACATCTCAACTTGGTTAATAGCCTGGTAGGGAAACTGTAGTGAATTGATTGTATCCTACAGAAAATAAGTTGTGGTACA
This sequence comes from Bovichtus variegatus, assembly GCA_943593645.1. Taxonomy (NCBI): domain Eukaryota; kingdom Metazoa; phylum Chordata; class Actinopteri; order Perciformes; family Bovichtidae; genus Bovichtus; species Bovichtus variegatus. The sequence continues at coordinate 3,339,163 of CALSCE010010630.1, forward strand.
GACGTTCCATTTTCATGGACAGTAAATTTAAATAAAAGATCAAGATTTTAAAATGCTGGAGATAGAAGAAACACAATTTTAGATGAACCACCTAGCCTTCATTGAAAAAGGACATCTGAAAAAAACAAACCTGATGGGTTAACATAAATTTTTCCTATTTTGTTACTTTTTGAAAAATGTTGGTTCTTTGTATGTAGTGAATACATTATAACTGATATCGAGTGAGTAAAAGCTTGTGAAAACTTCAGAAATCCTTTGTCGGTCTGGAACTCAGCCGTGGCGGAATCTCATAGCTGTTAGATATCTTCTGAGAGCAGCCTGTTTTCTCTGAAAGAAAGAAAATAGATTGTCGTTTTTGTTTTCCTGCCTGTCACCCCCACTTCAACATCCACACATTTTTTTCAGTGTGTAAGTTTTGATTATCTCGCCAACCCTTGGCGCGATCTATTTCACGCTTGGCATGTGTGTTGCTGAGGACCTGAGGGAGTGCAGTGCCCCGCATGAAATTATTTGGATATTTGGATTCTCGTTTGGATTATCATACTCCTTTTGGTCAGACTTCGTTCTGACACGAATAGTTTTGGGGCTTCTTTGAGGTTTTCTCCATATTTGGTCATGCTTACATGTATTTCTGTTGCTTGGGGCCCCCTGTTGTTTACATGTGCTCATTGATGACTCCATTAAGTCTGGAGCTTGTCAAGTTATCTTTTTTTAAAACATGTGTTGTAACCCTGGTCATAGGCACCCTGTCTATTTCTAACATTAGATTGATATTGAATTCATTGATTACTCTTTATTGTACTGTATTATAGTATTTATATTACAAGGAACAGCACTTATTGGAAGAAATTTACTACAACATTTTCTTCCACAAAATAAAGCGCCTGTCCGTGTCATTACGTTTTTATTGAGCCCAAGAAGTAGTGGCACGAGCACATCCAGAACGGGCACTGCACTAGTATTGTTAAATTTGAGCTTACTGATGAACATCTACTCCTTCTAAAAGATAATTTATGATTTCTTATGACTCGTTAACAGACACTGAATCCTTCTGCGATGATTCAACATAATACGGTATTAAATAAAGCTCCTGTAAAGTAAAACAACTTGATGTTTCCCAGATAATGCTTGTCTGCCTTAACGACACAGTTTACACATTTTTGTAACTGCTGATTTATTAAATCAGAGTTGTACTGAGTGAAACATGACGCCACATTTAGCAGAAGAACTCAATAATATAGAAAGTATTTTTGTCACTTAACAAACATTGCCAGTGATGATGCCAGTGTTCATGGTTAAGTTAATCTCAGTATATTTTGACGTGCTTCTTAAAAAATGCTGCCACTCCACTCATCAAGAGCCTTTTGCTTGATAAGGCTCTGTCTTATTCCTCCCTTAATCAGAATCAGAATCAGAAATCCTTTATTAGTCCCACAGCGAGGAAATGTACATGGTCACAGCAGAAAGGTAAAAAGAATGCAATAAAATAAGTGGACACTAAAATTAAGTGGAGAATTAAATAAAGGGCAAATGCACACAGTAATACAAAAATAATAATAGCAACAATAAAGATAACAATAGATGAGTAAAATTATGAAATATTGTACAGAGCAGTGCAATTGCACAATAGGAGTAGTCTGAATAGGTGAGTGTGTGGTGGTCTACCAGGGGCCATGGTGATTGTACAGTCTGACCGCTGCAGGAAGGAAGGACCTGCGGTATCTCTGTGTGACACCGTGGGTGAAGCAGCCTGTCACTGATGGAGCTGCTCAGTGCTGACAAAGTGTCCTGGAGGGGGTGGGACATGTTGTCCAACAGGGACGACAGCTTTGCCATCATTCTCCTGTCTCCCACCACCTCCACTTGTTTTCTTTGCTCACTGCTGTTCTCTCGGGGTCAAACATATCATATTCTCCTTGTCATCGTATAAAGAAAGAAAGAGGTCATATTTCAGGGTACACCACAGGCACACGTGTTTATCTTGATGATAGCAGATACTTTACTGATAACAGTAGCCTCCTTGTGGACTACCCCATCAGGTAAAAATCTCACACACTCAGTATTGGATTCCCAATAGCTGCTGGCAAGAACTTATACATTGTCAAAGAAGACAATTTTTTTGTAAAATTGACAGGTTTTTAAAGATTCTCTTATCAATTTATTTTTGTCTGTTCTATTTGGTTCTGCTCTCATGTTTCTCTGGATGCTCTTTCTCGGTGTCAATTTTTTTGCTACTTTCTCAGGTGCAAACTTTCCCTCTGTCATCACCACACGGAAGACCTCAAGTCTCAGGGTGCAACACAGGAAGACATATGCTTTCCAGTAAACTGTGACTGCTGAAACAAGCATCCAAAACAAACTTTTTTCCAGCTATGGGCTAATAAATTAACAGATCAATATCAGATTTTTGTGAAGAAAATCTAGGTATTGCTGCACTGGCTCAATACACTTGGTGTTGGTGATGATGAAGTCAAAATGAGGTTCTCTTCAAGAATATGGCAAGTAATCGAGTAAGAATAAAAAACAATTCCTGGAAAAGTAACACGTTTAGACGCAACAAGTATTCATCAAGGTATAAGGAGCAATTCTACCGTCCTCTGAGTATTTTTATCAGTGTTGTAATGTCTTTGGACAAGTATCCATGTGACACATGTCACATGACTTCTTGATGAGTTTTAAATTTTACCACCCGTCCTCTTTGTTCACCTTATACATGCTTCCTTTCGGCAATATTATAGTCATAAATGAGAATTTATTTAAGTTGCTTTTGTCTTTCTGGGCTGCTCTCGCGTGAGTAAGACTCTTAAGTAACACCGGCAAGCATACTGGCTGTAAGTGAACCTCTGAAGACACAAAAACTATTCCCTTTTTTGAAGCAGGTATTTTTGTTTCATTTGTGTTAGGAACTCACATCATAGCGATTAAGCCATGGGACTCAATTTCCCAGGATTCTTCACAAGTTTCAAAACACTACAACTTTTTCTGTGCCTGCAATCGGAAGTGCCCTAAACTCTACCTGAGTGTATGTACAGCAGGTAAATGTACAGCATCGATCGGTTACTGTAGCCTGTGACCCATTACTTAACATTATAAACAGTACCACAACACAGCCATTTATAAACGTTGTGTACACTCAAAAAACGGTGTATGCCACTTTCTAAGCAAACATTGGGATTTATAAAAAACAAACTTCAAAGGGAGAATGTGTCCAGAAGTCCAATTCTGGGCCAGAGAAGGAGTCTGGACCTCTTCACCAACACTTTGTCTTCAGCATAATCAACTAGTTACTGAAGTTTCAAAACAGGTTCAAAAAGAATTCACTGGAGACAAACAGTCCGATGCAATAGAGTTTTATTCTTCAAAACCAGAGTCCGCCTCAAGAACAGACTGAAGAAATATTGTTCAATGCTCACTTTTATTACAAGAATCACTCCATCTTGATTGGTGAAAAATGGGGAAGATCGCCCCAAACTTGCTCTTTCAGCACTTTTATGTGTGATATGATCTCACTCTCGTGGCCAGCTGTTGCTGCCTTCAGCACCATGGCATGCCTAACCTACACGCATCCCTAGTGTTGTATGTAGTGTGTTGTACCTGCACATTGTTTTTTGGTGATAGGGTGCATGGATGCTTCCTTTGAAGTATGCACCCATGGCTGTTCTGAACCTGCACCTACAGTAGCTTTTCTCTGACCACGGTACTTTAGGCATTTTTTATTTGTCAGGTACATCCCTCACTTTGGACACTGTTTATCCTCGGGCCCTTTAAACCTGCTCTTGTACTCCTCTAGTTCACAGACTCTGCCTTGCCGCTAGATATAGATACAAGATTGGACGCTGAATACACTGATTATATATGTATATAAGATTACACGCTGAATACATATAACTTTTTATATACATACATATAGCAGTTTCCTCAAAAAATGTACTACAACAAATTACTACAAAAACTAAATTTAGGATAATAAATACAAATGGAGTTATCTGGGATTGCAAAAGAACCCCTACAATATGTTCTGTAATTATTATACAATGCTTGCATGTTATGAAATGTATTCTCATAAATATTAAGATGAACAGTAGGACATATTGTGTTTAAAATTATGCTGTTTTCAATGCCTAGGTCGGGTAGATACGAGTGCATAGTTTCATATATTGTTATCACAATGTGTTTTTATAATGTGTAACTGTTACTTGGTAACTGGTTTTTGAAAGGTCCTAAACAAATAAAGTTAAAAACACAAGGTTTGTAAACATATAACACCATTTAACTGTTGCATTGTACAGCTCATGTCACACAACACATACTTTTATTTCCTCTAACTCGTTGATAGAGTCGCTGCCAGAAGGTTGTGACGCACAAGGTGCAGTGGAGGCAATGTGTGCACACAGTAAACGAAAGAAATAGAATTGTTTTTGCACAGAAATGTGTAAACACATTGAATGCATTTGGTTTGCGATACTTTCAAAAAAGAAAATAGAAATTACGTTATCCAAGTCATGCCAATGGCAATTCCTGCCAGTTTCTCATAAAGGGGGAGTAAAGCTCCGGTGTCACACCTTACCCCTGCCGTGGCACAAACACTCCTCACCTGTGTAAGGTTATTTGCATTTTATCCTCCACTTTTATGTCAGACCACTTCTCTTATTTTAGTGACGGTTCGACATATGCTCTCACTCTTTGTAATGGCCTGTACTTTGCAAGATACCCAACTGAGTTACCGGCCTCCTCAGCCTTGCAACAATCTCTCCATTTTTGTACGTGTTGTCATTTCCCTTTTCTCAATTCATTTCAGCTGAATGTCACAATTTCCCTCTTGGCCAATCAGGGTGTGATGACACTCTTTCTTTAGGGATTAAGAGAGGTGGGGAATTGCACACCTAGCACATTCTGGTTCTTCATTGATTTCTGCAGACCTCATTTCAGCATTGTCTTAAAGCCCCTTTGAGACTGAGTTGCTGTCTTAACTTTTCTGCTTGACGGTAATTTGAAACCCTTGAAACTCATATTGATCTTTGTGCTATTTGTGCAAGAGCTTTTGCTTACGCTTTTGCTTTTATTCAAACTTTTATTGAAACTCTATACTATACTCATACACATTTCCTTATGATCAAAGAGGCATTTGTTTATTATAATTGAAGAGGCATTTTTTTCCATTATTATTAAGGGGGAGATTTTTTTCATTGTGAAAGCACTTGTAAGCCTTCTTTCTTCAAGTCCATAAGAGAGTCACTGCATCTATTTCTCAAAGCTTGTTTTAATCACACCCTGAAAGAAGGGACTCTCCCTCCATCTTGGAGCTCAATAATTGTGTTTTTCCAGAATGTCCCAATGATGAAATAAGAGGGTTGTTTTTGTGTTTTTAATGAAACGTTTATGGCTTTGTTGAAAAGTAATTGTATTGATGTTTTTTTTTATTCACTTGGAAGTTACCAGTTGGTTAAACATACTAAATGTGTAAAACATTTTTTAAACACCCTGCCAGTATTAACTGTCAGAAATGGCCTGATTTGCTTAACATTTTGTACACTTACATTTTACGACGTTTACGATAACTTTTTCAATGAACTTTTTTTTTTTCTCACTTCTGTTTTATTTTGTAAAGTACTGTCCCCTTGTGTCATGTCTAGTTTTACTTCCTGTCTTTGTGTTTTCCCTCCTGTGATTGTTTGCCCTTCCCTGATTTGATCCTCCTGTACAGTCTGTAAAGCCCACTGAGACAAATGTATCATTTGTAAATATTGGGCTATATATATATAGATTTGATTTGAGCCTGTGTGTAATCACCCTGCCACCCTTGTGTCTTTGCCTGCCCTCTCCAGCTGTGTCCCATTGATGTCATTTGTGTCTATGTGTGTATATACCCTCTGTTTCATTGTTCCTTGTCAGTTAGGCTTCCATGGTCCTGGTGTGGTGTATCCTGCGTGTCCTGCTGTTCCCTTTCGCTGTTTTGTTTTTTTTTACCTTTTTTTTAATTTATTTTTCAACTTATCTGCTCTCTCAGTTTTTGCTTTGTACCCTTTTTGAAATGTAACTTTGTTTTAATAAAGCTCTCTTTTTGTTTGTAACAAACCAGTCTGTTTTCTGCAATTGGGTCCTTCCCCTTGCCTCATCTCTGTTAATACAAAGTGAAAAAAAAATGGACCCAATAGTTTGTCCTGTCGAGCTGCGGCAGTCCCTCGTCCCTGCTGTCGAGCAGACCCCAGTTCCTCCTGTCAAGCATCCTGTCCGAGCCCTCTAGCAGTGTCCTGCCCAGCATCCTGTCCGAGCCCTCTCCCAGTGTCCTGCCCAGCCTCCTGTCCTAGCCCTCTCCCAGTGTCCTGCCCCGCCTCCTGTCCGAGCCCTCTCCTGTCCAGCCTCCTGTCCGTCGCGGTTTCCCTCGTCTTGTCTGGCTGTCCTCGTGCCCTTGCCCCTGAGCTGCTTTGCTCGTCTCGTCTGGCTGTCCTTGTGCCCTTGTGCCCTTGTCCCGGGGCTGCTCCACCCCTTTTGGTCCCGTCTCTGGGTCACCCTCCTGGTCAGAACTTTTAACCCAGATCCTGGTCATCCCCCTGAGTTGCCCTGGCCCGCCTCTGCCCTGTTGATCTACCCCTTTAGTCCCCTGCCATGTTTGCCTCTGAAGGAAGTTTGGGGCATTGTCTTGCATCTCAGTCATTCTTTGCAAGAAGAACTCTCCACTCTGGCAGCAGGCCCTCCTCAATAAACGCACCAAAATTAACATGTTTTCTATACAACATTTTTCTTTTTAATGGTTTCTTTTCCTTTGGCATACAGGATCTGTCCTAACTTTGTTATCCCAGTCTATTTTTAAGTATTTGTTCATAAGCATTCTTCCTTTATTGTTTCTAAACAAAAATTTTAAAAAAGGGTTTCAAAAGAAAGGTAACATTAGCATATGCCATGTCTCTTTGCAGTCAGGTCTGAGGTGCCCCAAGCCTTCAGCATCTCGCAGTAGAAACCCGGCAGGCCGCCATAGAATTTGTGTGCTTCCTCTACTAGAAATGCCTAAGTGCTCTTCTCACTGTACTCTGCCAGACAGCCCACCAGAGTCTTTCCATGCCTCTTCAAATCCATCAACCCTTAGCGCTTCCTTTTTTGCACCGATGTCAATCAAGGCTCAGCCTCCTTCCCTTTTTTTTTAGCGTTTAACGTCTTGTGAGCGTTCAATTTTCCCTTTCTCCTCCACAGGAAGGAGGCGATGGCAACTTTCAGTGCCCAATTCGGCAGCTCACAAGTTTCCAAAACTTGGATGATTTTTGACAAAATCATTGCATCAACTATTACATTTCCTTTCACGGACAAACCCTAGCCCTCCACCAGTTTACTTATTATTTTATTCAATATTTGAGTCAGGCAAAGACTTTACTATTCTCTGTAAACTTCACTTTTATTTAGTGCCATCAGCTATTTTGGTCCCCGGCCACATTCTCCTTTTATCGGGGATGCCGCAGACACTCAGCCAGGCAGCTACCCCTGCATCTCAGCATCCTCTGTGAGTCTCATGCTGCTGGAGATGTCAGTGGCGTCCTCACCATGCTACTGTGCATGCGTGTCTTGGGGTGGTATGGCCGTAAGCAATTAAAGCAGATGCACACTTAGTATCTATAAAGCTATTTATAGATAGTAAAACACTACTAAAAGGGATGCCATGCTTGCATGCATTAAAGAGCTGTAAGAAAATAGACAAATATTGTGTTTTGTACATTTGTTGCATTACTCTCATCACTCAAGACAGCAACTGATTTAAAGTTACCACGACACATTTCAGATTCAGTCTTTGTCCCAGAGATGTTGTTCCTCTTATTCTGGCTCTCATTACAAATACACTCATTAAGATGGTTGTGTCACAATTTACACTTGTTAGCCTTTTATATTGCACTCCCTGGCATAATGCCATGACATGAAAATACAGGCACTCACACAGTTTGTGTCTGGGCTGGAGACATATCCTGCACACCTTAACCTACTTATCATGAATCACCCAAAAGTATTCTGCCCCTAAAGCAATGTTACATTTTGTTGAATAGGCTAAAAATTGTACCTGTACCATGTAATGTAATATGAATTTAGATGTTGGCCATTATTCTTTTACCCACCTAAAACAAAAAAATTAAAAATAAAGAATGAGTTTTCTGGCCGTCAGTGGCTGGGTAACTGCCAAATAAAGAAGGAGCTTGCAAACCCAACATCATCCTGCCTTTTAATATTTAAACAGCAATACGAAAGCTGAGTGAGATAATATACATAGAGCAAATAAACTCACTCACATTATCACATTAACATAATAAAACAATAAATTCACGTTACTTATCGCTGATTTTATATATATATATATATATATATATATATATTTATTTTAATTTAATTTTAATTTTTTTTTGACAACCCCTCCCTGTTCTCTTAAACATACTCTCTAGTTGCTTCACACTTCCTGTTTTGTGGGTGAAGCCTCTCTATCCAGATAGTGTTTATCACAAGTGTCAAACACACACGTCTTCCTGGTTCTGGTAAGTTTTCTTTTATAACAAAATAGTTTGTTTTAGTAAAGAAACTGTTTCTTTGACTCTTATAACCCTCCTCACTTTTTCTTTTTGATATTCTTACATAAAAAGCTGGTGATGTTGTGTTTCAAGTCTGATGAAGGACAACGTAAACTGTATTTTCCATGACTGAAGAACTGTATTTCATTTCATACTGTCATATTAAGTCAAAGAAGTCAGACTACTATAATATGAAAACAAAATCTGTCCATATAGCAACACCACTGGTTTGTGAATTCAGATTTTAAACAAGAGAAAGACAGGCTTCCTGTTTTCTGAAAGACACATGTGACCAGTACCAAGAATTATATTTTCAATTTGATTTCTAATTCAGAACTGTGTAATTATTTATTAGTTATTATATGAATTAAATGATTAACTCACAAAAATCGAAATTGTCTGGTATGTTTACACCTGTTTTTATGAAGTTAGCAAATATGATATATTTTATTAATGCTTTGAATTTAAATGTATAAAAAAAATATTATTATTATTATTAATATTTTGCAGATGGTTAGTATTACTATGCTCCACTGCAGTTAACACCAACAAAGAATAACTTCACTTTCATGAGAAAGCAGCAAAGTATCTAAATATATTTGTTTCTTTCACTAACCCTGCTGCTGCTTCTTTATTTAGTCAAATTAGATGTTGTCTTTACTGAGTAGAATATACAACCAGTGGTGGAAGTTTGAAGATGTTTTATTTAAATAAAACCAGCAATACCTTTATTGTAAAATAAAACCTATTATTACAGTATTTAGTAAAATCATAATTTATACAGACAGGACTGCATGAAAATACCAAAGAAACAGTCACAGTGCAGTAATTATTTTTCAGACATTTAATAAAGTAAATAAAGTACAACAAATGTACAAATTTGTAAACAAAAAAGAACACGCAGAGTTTTTAATTTAGATTTTTAAAAAGTGTCAGGGAGAATTTAAGATCATTATGAAGTTGGTTCCATCTGTGTGCAGCATTGTAGCTAAAATCAGCTTCACCATGTCTGGTTCTGACTCATGCGAGGCTGGATTACCAACCAGGCAACTGTCCACACTCTAGGTTTACTGTGTCTCATCTGGTTTGTGATCATTTATGACAAATGTGTTCTAGTAAATACATCACTGAAAACAAAATCTGAAATGGCTGATTACAAACTAATAATATTCTTATTATTGCATTAAGATACTGCTTCATTACATATGTTATCTATTTCCAGATTATTTCTTCTGAAAAGAAAGAGGAAAAGCGTAAATTGTTTTTATGGTTGGACACCGTAACTGAACTAAATCTTAAACTGTATACCAACTTCATTCCAATCTATTGTCTTTCTGATGCCACAGTTAGCAGTGTTATTTCGTACTACAGTATGTACAGTTAGGGTTTGAGTACAATATCGATGATAATACACCAACTGCTACCTCAACATCTATCCATCTGAAATCCCATTTGAAAATGTTTTATTTGGATTAGTGTTGTGTACAGTGAAATGTCAACGCTCAACCAAAAAAAGCAGCGGCAGTAGATGTAACAAAGAAACAAATATTGATACATACAGGATACATTCTGCTTTCTTCTGAGAACTTTTTCAGCAGTGGTCGCAAAGTGGTAATGTACTGATGACACAACACTTTATTGTTCCCTTTTACCTTTTATGGTGTCAACAGTGACACAAGATGCAACACAAGCCTTTGTGTACAGGAAACCATGTCAGTATAACACTTTAGAGCCTGTTCTCTGACAGTGGGTGGATGTTTTATATCAAGCTGTTCTATTATACTGTTTGTATCTTTTCCCACGAAAAGTAATATACTGTGTTACCTATATATTCCAAAAAATCTATCTGTATGCATTCCACGTAATATTGAACCGGTAAGTGTAAAGAGCCACAAAATCACTTTCGTAGTTATTCTTACCCAAACGCTGACTAATTTGTCACCTAACTTCCCCACTTACATAGTTATTTTAACCCAAAGCACGATCTTTTCCTATACCTAATCAAGTTGTTTCCTGTGAAGATGTAAGTTTATTTCGAAAAGATTGTATGCATGTAACAAGTGAAAATTGACACACGTTACAGGACATTTGTTGGAGAACTCACAGAAAATGAGGGATGAGTTTTCGCAAGTTATCATACGAACCGTTGTATGAGGATATATTGTTCATATATGAAATAGGGGACTACCTATGAAAATGGCCGTCATTTGATTGCATGATGATCAAGGACCTTTAATATTTTAACATCAAATGTTAGTTAGTTGCAGTAGTGAGTCATTTATGATTGGTTAACAAACTTACCAAGGAAAAGTTTTGTTTTGTTGTCAAATTGTAAATGTGCACCAATTTCTACACGTTTTTAACTCATAACCAACTCTTTCAGCAAGTTCCCAAGTTCTATTTCTGCTGGTTAGAATTTAAGTATATATAATTATAGGCAGACCTACTTTACATATGGCCTCAGCAAGTGACCTTATTAGGGCCTGAGGACGGACAGGATTTGGTGATGACACAACACTTTATTGTTCCCTTTTAACTTTTAGGGTGTTGGCTGTGTTGACAGAGGGTGCAACACAAGCCTTTGTGTAAAGGAAACCATGTCAGTATTACACTTTATAGCCTTAAGCTCTGACAGTCGGTGGAGTTTTCAACTCATAACCAATTCTTGCAGCAAGTTCCAAGTTCTATTTCTGCTGCTTCGTATTTAAGTACTGTATATATAAATATGTACAGACTTACATATGGCCACAGTTAGTGACCGTGTTATGGTCCAAGCACCAACAGGAGTCGACGAGGACCTATTGAAATCGCGAGATTAATTAGGGCCCGAGTGCAGAACAGCGTTCAGTCGGCGAAGACCCTATCTATCGAAACTGAGGATTATTGTTAAGGTCAGAGCATGAAAAAATCAGGAGGACCTTATTGATATTATAGGAATTATTATTAGGGCCTGAGCACCGACGACAAGCATATTTTAGGGCTTGTGCTTGGGCCTGGCAAATTGTCTAAGAAAAATCCTCTTAATTTTTCAACATAAAAAAGCCCTCACATTTCCATTACATGTAGACATATGAAATTTGGTATGTATATGTAACATGTGGAGATGTACAAAAAAGCCTGAAAGAGGTGTAACATAAACCCACAGGAAGTCGGCCATTTGAAATTTCACGTGCAATTTTACCGCTACAAACACTCATTCCTGTCTATGTCCATTAAGCTTCTCAACACTCACATGTAATGTAATATGAATTTAGATGTTGGCCATTATTCTTTTACCCACCTAAAACAAAAAAATTAAAAATAAAGAATGAGTTTTCTGGCCCTCAGTGGCTGGGTAACTGCCAAATAAAGAAGGAGCTTGCAAACCCAACATCATCCTGCCTTTTAATATTTAAACAGCAATACGAAAGCTGAGTGAGATAATATACATAGAGCAAACAAACTCACTCACTGTATCACATTAACATAATAAAACAATAAATGCACGTTTCTTATCTCTGATTTTATATATATATATATATATATATATATATTTTAATTTAATTTGAATTTTTTTTTGACAACCCCTCCCTGTTCTCTTAAACATACTCTCTAGTTGCTTCACACTTCCTGTCTTGTGGGTGAAGCCTCTCTATCCAGATAGTGTTTATCACAAGTGTCAAACACACACGTCTTCCTGGTTCTGGTAAGTTTTCTTTTATAACAAAATAGTTTGTTTTAGTAAAGAAACTGTTTCTTTGACTCTTATAACCCTCCTCACTTTTTCTTTTTGATATTCTTACATAAAAAGCTGGTGATGTTGTGTTTCAAGTCTGATGAAGGACAACGTAAACTGTATTTCATTTCATACTGTCATATTAAGTCAAAGAAGTCAGACTACTATAATATGAAAACAAAATCTGTCCATATAGCAACACCGCTGGTTTGTGAATTCAGATTTTAAAAAAGAGAAAGACAGGCTTCCTGTTTTCTGAAAGACACATGTGACCAGTACCAAGAATTATATTTTCAATGTGATTTCTAATTCAAAACTGTGTAATTATTTATAAATTATTATATAAATTAAATGATTAACTCACGTGTCCTACATTATATATTAGCCCTACAAATAAGCTACTGACAGCCAGAAGTATATATGGTGGTGTTTGTGTAGACTGGCTGATCAACAAAATAAAAATCGAAATTGTCTGGTATGTTTACACCTGTTTTTATGAAGTTAGCAAATATGATATATTTTATTAATGCTTTGAATTTAAATGTATAAAAAAAAATATTATTATTATTAATATTTTGCAGATGGTTAGTATTACTATGCTCCACATGGTCCAACATGGTTGGTGTTAACATGCAGTTAACACCAACAAAGAATAACTTCACTTTCATGAGAAAGCAGCAAAGTATCTAAATATATTTGTTTCTTTCACTAACCCTGCTGCTGCTTCTTTATTTAGTCAAATTAGATGTTGTCTTTACTGAGTAGAATATACAACCAGTGGTGGAAGTTTGAAGATGTTTTATTTAAATAAAACCAGCAATACCTTTATTGTAAAATAAAACCTATTATTACAGTATTTAGTAAAATCATAATTTATACGGACAGGACTGCATGGAAATACCCAAGAAACAGTCACAGTGCAGTAATTATTTTTCAGACATTTAATAAAGTAAATAAAGTATAACTAATGTACAAATAAAAGGCACAGGAGGAGTTTTTAATTTAGATTTTTAAAAAGTGTCAGGGAGAATTTAAGATCATTATGAAGTTGGTTCCATCTGTGTGTAGCATTGTAGCTAAAATCAGCTTCACCATGTCTGGTTCTGACTCAAGCGAGGCTGGATTACCAACCAGGCAACTGTCCACACTCTAGGTTTACTGTGTCTCATCTGGTTTGTGATCATTTATGACAAATGTGTTCTAGTAAATACACCACTGAAAACAAAATCTGAAATGCCTGATTTGATTACTGTGATCAGAAACCTCTGAACCCACAGCTATTTGTGCCCTAAAATGTAGTTGCTAATGGCTAGGGCTACTCATCCAAATCCTGTGACTGATTAGCAACAGGTAATGCTCCTGCTGCAGCAGAGTGACAACACAAATCATAGCAACAGGCAGTGAGTGAGTTGCCCAACATATGAATATGTCCCACTAACATTACGATCCAAATCATCTTCACCACTGCATAAATCAATAATACATGAATTATAAATCTAAAGCTTTTTTGTCTTTTACAGGCGGCATACCTTAATGAATACCTCCTCCAGGTTGCATCAGATCGACTTTTAATTTGGTCAGTACCATCTTAATACCTCGAGGATGTTATCAGTTATCAAAATCCTGAGTTTTCATGGAACCACCTTGATGTATTGTTGTGCCCATTTTGAGCTTTTCGCCATGAAGCAGGAATTGTTCCAATTGTTTCAATATATATTGTCCGATTAGCCCCGACATTCACATGCATGAAAAGATCTAGCCCAATATTAATCCATAGTCATAGTGCCAACTACTGGCAACAGGAAGTTGCTGTAAATTCACTATAGCTGTATTTTAAATAACTCCTCCTAGAGGATTATACTGATAGACTTTAAATTTGTTCAGTCTAATCTTTAGACCTTAACAATAAAAAGCTATAAAAATCGTGACTTCTCATGAAACAAGCCATATTGCCTGGTTCGCCATGAAACAGGAAGTTGTTGTAACTCCAATGGGAGTCCAATCTGCCCCAAATTTCTTTGATTTAATAAGTGTCCAGGCCTGAAGACATCTACATTCCAATAGTGACTCATAGTCACAGAGCCACCTACTGGAAACAGGAACCTTAGCCCAGCACCCTTTCAAGTCTTTTATATGACAAAGACATAATATAATACTCACTCAATCCAGATGCATAATGCTGTTAATCTCTGGAGATTTTGAAAGCCTGTGAAACTCTGAACTCCTTCAAATTTCATTAGCAAAGTTTCCACATTTGGTATTAATCCAGTACTAATTCATGTAGAACCCATCCATCAACCAGTGTGAGCTTCTAGTGCAAAAACAAGTACACCATCTTTCACAAGATTCCACCGGCAACAGTGCTAGATTGTCTTCATCTAGCATTGTCATACAAGTAATGACTGTCCTCTTAGGTGTAAAGGTGGACCCTAATGTGATGTTATAGCGTCGCTAAAACTCTTAGGCGGACGGTGAAGGTGAATAGTTTGACAAGGGAGAGACTGTTCACATCACATCTCCTATCAGCAGTCAAAATTGATTTGTTTTAACCATGAATGTTCAGCCCTATACTGAGCAACTGGCTCCCTGGCGGCTTGTGAAAGGGCACTTGCTTTTATATTGGCATTGTCTCTGTGGCCAGTTTTTTTTTTTATACATGACCACAGTCTGTTCCTAACCTTATCCAAGTCATTTCTTAATCATGGCCACCATCGGTAGTTTTTTAACCGTGACCCCCATCTGTTTCTAAACTTAACTTAAGTGTTTGCAGTGTTTTTGAAAGCCAATGACAAATGACATAGCTTATCTAATTTCTTGAAGGTGTAATGGTTGTGGTCTTCTGGCAACTGCCGTATTTGACGAGTTGGGAGTGACAACACTGTGTAAATTCACTGACTGATTTAATCACTCGAGCTGAGTGTCTCTGTAACATCCTTAGTTGCAAATATAAACATCCTTAGTTGCAAATATAAACAATGTAGATTAGAGCAATTTATACCACTGACATATAAACAATCACCAACACCAAAGCCAACCTCCCAACTAGGTAAAGAGGCTGCATTCATTTAAATCAAATCAAGTTTATTTATATAGCCCAATATCACAAATTATACATTTGTCTCAGTGGGCTTTACAGACTGTACAGGATACGACCCCCTCTGTCCTTAGACCCTCGCAATGCACAAGGAAAAACTCCCTCAACGATACTCCACAATTAAAGGGGAAACATGGAAGAAACCTCAGGCAGAGACTGAGGAGGATCCCTCTCCCAGGACGGACAAACTGTAATAGGTGACGTGTGTACAGAATAAACAAAATAGTTAAAAATACAGCATAGACAATCTATGCAACAGAAAACATTATGCGATCGTATATAAAAAAGATGGATCCAGGGGGATGTCAATAAAGGCTCCTGCTGTCAGGCAGGAGCAGGGCAAAAGCTGCAGCCACGATTCATGATCCAGAAATAACCTTTAATAGTGGCAACCTGCCAGATGAGAGACACAGAAACTCCGGGAATGATGCCCCGGATGGTGAGTTAGCAACATACATTTAAGGGACATGAATGCATATAAATAGAGAGGGAGAGGAGGAGAGCGAGAAAGATAGGGAAAGGAGGAGAGGAGTGAGTCCCCCGACAGTCGAAGCCCATAGCAGCATAACTAGGGGCTGGTCCAAGGCAAGCCTGAGCCATTCCTAACTATAAGCTTTATCAAAGAGGAAAGTCTTTAGCCTGCTCTTAAATGTGGAGAAGGTTTCTGCCTCCCGAACACAGACTGGGAGCTGGTTCCACAGTAGAGGAGCTTGATAGCTGAAGGCTCTGGCTCCCATTGTACTTTTAGAGACTCTAGGAACCACAAGTAACCCTGCACTCTGGGAGCGCAATGCTCGAGTTGGTTTATAAGGTACTATGAAATCCTTAAGATAAACTGGAGCCTGACCATGAATCACTTTGTAGATCAGGAGAAGGATTTTGAATTTTATTCTGAATTTTACCGGGAGCCAGTGCAAAGCAGCTAATACAGGAGTAATATGATCTTGTTTCCTAGTTCTTGTCAATACTCGTGCCGCAGCATTTTGGATCAACTGAAGAGTTTTAGGGGATTTTTTGGGACAACCAGATAAAAAGGAGTTGCAGTAATCCAGCCTTGAAGTAACAAATGCATGGACTAGTTTTTCTGCATCTTTTTGAGACAGGATGTGCCTTATTTTTGCAATATACGCAGATGAAAAAAGGCTGTCCTTAAAATTTGTTTTATGTGGGAGTTAAAGGACATATCCTGATCCAAGATAACGCAGCGATACCTTACGGTGGTGCTGGAGGCCAAGTTAATGCCATCCAGAGTTACTATGTCATTAGACAATATGTAGGGGGGTGTACAATATAGGGGAATGAGTACTTACCCCAAGTGAAGGAGTTCAAGTACCTAGAAGTCTTGTTCACGAGTGAGGGGAAAATGGAGCGGGAGATGGGCCGGA
>CALSCE010010630.1:3360896-3396897 GCA_943593645.1 Bovichtus variegatus
CTTCAGTGAGCATATGTAAAACTAGCTAGATGTAATAATCACATTTCGACACTAGCCAGACTAAACGAGATTCAATAATGACTTTATTCGTTTTAAGTTCTAAACTTGGTAAAAATTCAGAGAATTCAATAGAAAATCAGAATACGGACCAGAAGGGCGGTACACTATAACAAATAAGATTGGCTTTATTGTTTTCCATGTTGGGTTTGAAAGTGTAAGAACAAGGCTTTCAAAAGAGCTATAGTTTAGTTTAGGTTTAGGATTGATTAATAGGCTTGAGTCGAATATGGCTGCAACTCCACCACCTCGGCCTTGAGGAACGTGAGTATTAATATGACGAGGCGGAGTGGATTCATTTAGACTGACATATTCTTCATGTCTCAGCCAGCTTTCAGTGAGACAAAATAAATCAATCTGATTATCTTATATTAAATCATTTACTAATTGTCTTTGCAAATCTACACACCGACTCCACGTTAATTTTAGTGCACTCCGATTGATGCAATCGGGTGTCATTACTGCCGACGCTCTGGCTCCCGGGATGCACGTGACTATTGTCGCCGGTCTCTCAAACCTCACGTATCTCATAATTGAGCAACCGATAACCAGAGTTGGCTTCTCAGCGGGTGTGTCGCTGAGTGGGGAGAACCTGTTAGAAACAGGTAGTGCTTGGTGGTGAACCGTGGGCTTCTGCTTACACTTCTTTCGGACAGTCACCCAGTCTCCCGGCTGCTCGGGCCCCGCCGGGGGACAGCTAACAGGAGCTAGCTCTGGTCGGCCCACACCGGCTACAGGGGGCTTGCTTACAGCTACTGTAGCTAATTTACCTTCCATGGTGTGGAGCCGCGCTTCTAACCCTCTAAAACTCGCCTCCAACCCTGAATATAAACTACATTTAATAATTGTACCATTATCTCTAAAGGAGGCAGAGGAAAAGCTAAACATGAAACACAGAGCCGTAAGGAGTGTAAAACAACTGTGGATTTAGCGAAAGAGACACTAAGAAAATAAATTGAATGAGAGAGTTATAGAGTTATAGTTATAGTGCTAAAGAAGCACTAGTGTAGGTTTAAGATATACGACAGGTAGTTAGCCGCTGTGATCAAGAATATAACAACAGTAACTGAGTTAAGCAAGAGCAACTCAAGTACACTACCAACAACACAGAAATGTAGGATTAACAGGAAATGACGCGCTTACCGTATGACCGTATGATTTCATTAGTGTTCAAAAGCAGAAGTAAAGTCTAAAAATCAAACTCTTAGAAATGCTATGGAATACTAACGGTGTTATGTTACAAATGACAAAAGTAAGCAGATACAAGATGAATACATTCTGCTTTCTTTGAAGAACTTTTTCAGCCTGAGGTCACAAAACCGAAATGTACTGCTCACACAACACTTTGTTACTTTTTATCTTTTAAGGTGTCGACAGAGAGCAAATCAAGCCTCTGTGTACAGGAAACCATGTGTGAGCTCAGTGGGTGGATGCTTAATATATGAACAAAATGACGTTCATTTTCATATCTATTCCCCTGATTGCATGATGCTTCAAGGACCTTTGATGTTTTAACAACATGTTTTAACAACGTAAAACAAGCACAAGAAGAAATCAGTTAACATTATAGAGCCACAAAGTCTTCGAAGAAAGGTGGTTGAATGTATCAACAAAACATCAGACTTTAACACAGGAGACTGCTGTTTGTTTCTTATTTCTAACCGACAGTCAATGATGTTTTTCTTTTTTACCATGAACATGATTTCTCCATAACTTAACAACACGCTTATTATTGTAACCATAGTGACGAAGGTCTCTTAACCTAAACAAGGTAGTCATTTTAACCCAAATGACAATGTTTACCTTAACCTAACAAAGTATTTTATCTATTTAACATAGTATATTTTTAGCCAAATAATGACTTTTCCCTAAACCTATCATATGTGTTTTTTATGCCTAAACCTAACCAAACAAAGGATTATCAAATTGTGAAAGTGATGTATTTGTCAACAGTGATTTGTAACATTTGGAAGGCTCAGACAAATGATATTGTCCTGCC
This sequence comes from Bovichtus variegatus, assembly GCA_943593645.1. Taxonomy (NCBI): domain Eukaryota; kingdom Metazoa; phylum Chordata; class Actinopteri; order Perciformes; family Bovichtidae; genus Bovichtus; species Bovichtus variegatus. The sequence continues at coordinate 3,362,953 of CALSCE010010630.1, forward strand.
ATCGTCCTTACAAATCACATGTCAGATCAGAGAACACTTGTCATTCTAGAGTTGGGATAAAACAATATATTTTTTCAACACATCAGCAGACAGAGAAAATAATAATAATCATCAGCAGAGGAGAGCAGAGGCTCACTGGTTAGTACTTCCTGTATAGAGTTAGCCTGTGGTTCCCTAAATTTCAAGTTGACTAAAAACGTAAGTCTGGGACGGTTGGTCAATAAGCAAGGTGCACATTTTCTTACGGCTTTTATGCAAATGTCCATTGACTGTAGAAGCTTATGAGAAGTAAGAGTACCATTCCCTTTAAAGATGTGTTTCTGGCTCAAATTCAGCTTTTTTCATTCTCATTCTATTTTCTTTTCTTTGACAACACAAGAAAAAAGAATGAGTTAAGAGCCGTCATTTTTTGTACATAACAAAACTTCACGGTATTTAAACCAAACTGAATGGCAGGACAGCACCCTTTGCTGACAACCTGCCACTGCTCTACTTCACTTCTCTGCATGCTTACATCAAATGTAAGCATTTAGTAATAAGGCCAAGCTTTTATACCAAGGAGAAATGCCACAGCCTATAATTTGCTCCGATGACTTAAGTGTTTTTGTTTGTTTTGATTTCTGGTCCATTTGGTTGTGAGTATGCAAGCCTATAAACACCATATCTTTAGCTTTAGCTGTATTTTATGGGAAAAGGTACAATGTTTTTTTGTCAGTGCTATTTGGGTACATTTTAATGAATTGTACTACTTCAATCCATGCAGAAAACCCATAAAAAACAGTTACCATATTAGAACCTGATAACTATTCTTTGATTAGACCCAAATCTGGGGTTGATATTAAACAAGTAACAAGGCCAAGGCAATTTCACTTTAATTGAAAAAGGAAGGTCATGAAAGGGTACCAACGACTCTTATTCTGATCTATTAAATGTGTGTATTTTTTTTTTTGTCATAAGGAAATGGATCGGTGTTTGCTGTTTCTTCTGCTCCTGCTGATGTGTAGAAATGGTAAGTTTTAAATAGTTAGAATTGCATTATTTATTTATCTCAACTAATGACTATCTTTTATATTAATGAGTGAAATGACTGTAGTGCCAAACTGATAAGCCATACTAGCAGGCTCTTCAGTTGTTCAGAGCATTGTGTCCTCTGTTATCCTAAGAGGCACTCTGTGTACCCAATTTATGAATCACCATTTTGTAATTGGGTGGTAAGGGGCTGAAATAGAATTAAGAGCAAAAACAAACCAGCCACTAATAAAGAATGTTCAGAGCAGGAGATCATTCAGTTCCACTTATAGCAAGGAGCCTTGTTCTTAAAGTTGCATTATAGTTTAAAACATCAAATGGGCTCTTCATCAGAGCTCTTCTTTTTCCTCTGTTCTGTTTTTACTCTTCTGTATCCTTGTTATTATTTACTATGTCCACGATGACACATTGATTATAATAACAAAAATAACAAATATTTTTAGTGTGACATTTTTTAAACTAATCTCTGCACACATGCAGTTTTGTTGTATTGATTTTACTGACCATGCTCAAAACATAACTTGGTATTGGTAGTATAGATACTTCTGTTATTGATCTGCCAGAATTTTTTTATGAAGTAGACATAAAAAAGATGAATTTAGATTATTTGTGTCCACAGCACATTATTTCAAATGTAGAGTTTGTGATTTTGTGAGGAGACTGTGTTCTATAGAATTTGTGTTTTTCTTTGCAGGATTGTGTCAACAAGAGGAAGGTTGCTCAAAGTCGGTGATCAACTCATGTGGTGACTGTATCAGATCTGGGCCACAGTGTGTGTGGTGCCAACAGCTGGTGAGAAACAAAGTTTATGTAACCTACATACTTTCCCTGCTCAGGAGGCGTTTCCAGACTTTTTTGACTGGGGTGGGGCACTGACTGATACACACACATACAGACAGTTCTTACAATTTCTTACATTCCTTTGTTTAAAACCAATCACAACACGACATAGTGGCACCATACAAATGTAATATAAAGCTTCCATACTTTATCCACTCATTCATCCTTTGATTACGCCTGCTCAGCATTGTACAGTGGCTTGACAACTAAACTAAAGAACAAAATGCAGGTTATGCTAAATAACATCATTCATTATCTTCTGTATATACCTCCCAGAACGCATATAGGAGGTAATGAATTTAAGAAGGTTGGCATGTTGCCAGTTCAACAGCGGAAGCTCAACCATATGTTTAACATCATTAATGGAGTAGCACCTAACTACCTTGGCTCACAAATAGCCATGGTACATACACAGCATGATCACTACACCAGGGCGAGTGTACGCTCTTGCAAGGTGCAAGCAAGTAAGTCGTTTTTTTGGGGTCACACTATTGAATTGCTTTCCATTTACCATGAATAATTCAAGATCCAGAGTAGTTTTTAAAGGGGTTATATGAACAATTAAAATAGGACAGGCAGGTCCTGGGCATCTTTATTGTGCTTTCTTTTTTATCTTACTGTGTTTGTTAGCAGGCAGCAACACAGCCAGCTCACAGCTTTAAGCCACCTCCTCAAGTAGGACTTGTAATTTCTCTTTATCTGAGAGCACAAGGAAACCCTTGGTTCTTAAATACCAAAAAAATGTTTTAGGTTCACGAAGGATGCAATGTTAAGAAGCTACAGCCTTTGCCTGACAGGGAGCCCCTTTCCCATGGCAAAGCTGTGCTCACTCAGTCTGTACTTTGTCAAGGTTATTTTTAATTGTAGATCATAGGTGATTATTTTAGCATGGTTACTGGTGTACTGTCGACTGTAGAGCCAAATAGCATTGTATTTTGCTCTGTGCTTTTGTTTGTGTTTGCCATCAGGTGAGATTTGGATCAGATAACCTTACAGAACTCTGCATGCAGGGTCTCAATGGTATTGAGACCTTCATTGGCATTGATTGAAAGCTTGTTTTGTTACTCCCCACTGCCATAGAGTGCAATTGTTTCAATAACACAATCAATGAGTTTTAGCCAGATTCTTATATGTATGTCAGCTTTGCGTTTTTAAAATAGCATACAAAGCCTTGTGTGCTTTGTCTCTCAGCTCATGAACTGCCTCATTAAAATGTTCAGTTGAACTTGTTTTTAAACCTAGGTCATTGTAGGTTGTGCAGTACTCTAAATGTTTTCTGCTAGATTGAGGCCTTCTCTATTATAAAAGTATGTGGAGTTCAGAAAGTTATCTAAAAGTGTTGGGATTTTGGAGTTATCGAGCTTTCTGGTATTGTTCTAATCTGTTTTGGTCCCAACTGTATGAATTTCTGATGTTGTACAGCTTACTGGGTTTTTGTGTTTTTTATGTTTGATTTTTTTGATAATGAGGGTAATTTTGCTCAGACAGAGGGGTTAGTGGTTTGACTCTGAATGACAGTCAATGACTGTCTTCATACTATCTACAGTACTGTGGCCAAGAGGTGAGCAGTGGGTGAGCAGTACCCTCCCGTTGAAGTACAGACCGAGGCTTCGGCAGAGCTGTAGGAGGTCCCTTCTACTCTTATTGACGAAGTGGTCGCTCTTGTTCCTTTGGGGGAGAGTGAGGGTTTTAGAGATGTTCTGATTAGTGATGTAATTGTCCCCTTTTGGGTCTGTGAGGTCAGCTAGTTTTCCTGTGCAAGCGTTTGTTTCCCTACAGATGTGGGGGTTCCCCACAATTTTGAGGGGGTCAGTTAGATTTTGTAGATCAGATTTGTACCAAATCCTCCGAATCCTCTACCTATATTAGTGTAGCTGTGTTTTTGAGATGGAAGTATTATTTCTCTATAACTGTTGGGACATTGGGTGAGAGCGTTTGCTTTACATCATGTCCCCTTCAGAATGATAATGACATCTTGAAGGCTTTTTCATTTTTTTTAACTAAACTATTCAGCTCGAAGGTTGAATATTTTTGGTCCTGGATGTTCCACGGGCATATTAAAAGGGATTTAATTTCAAAGAAGAGAAAGGGTACAGTTAAGAGAGATGCAAAACATTAAAGAATATAAAACATTGTAATTTGTTTTATATATTGTGTGTGTGTGTGTGTGTGTGCGTGTGTGTGTGTGTGTGTGTGTGTGTGTCTTTTTGTTATAGAACTAGATAAGCTTGATGTACTGGAGAAGCTGTTTGATCTCACTCATTCCTTCAGAGTCCACTTGATCTCGGAGGGCATCTGCACAGCTGCGCGGGCCTGGTGGGTGTCTGGGGATGTGGACTTCGTCTGGACAGGTGCTAATGCCGGTCACTTTGTTTTGATAGAGTTGGTGCTGTGGTAGTGTGGTAGGGGATAGAAGGCTGTGCCAGGGACTGTCTGTCTGTGCTGCTGGAGGTGGTGGAGGTCTGTGGAATGTGTTGAATCTGGGTGGATGTCTAGGGGGTCTTGGGCTCCTGGTGGGGGCGGGGTTGTAGTAGGGGTATCTGGGCATTCCTCTAGCTGGTGTAAGATGGAGGGGTTTGGCAGCCCAGTGCCACATCCTTAAGTGCTGAGGTAAATATTCCCACTGCCTGCTTCTTTAACCGGGATTGGTCATGGTTGGATGATTAGATTAGAATATGGCTTGTTGTGCCGAACTCAGCCTTTGAAAGGATGTGGAGCGCATTCTCTGTTTGTGCCATATCTGGGACACTTTGAAGTTGGGGAGCTTTTACTCTCAAATGAATTTGCCATTGGAGTCAATGAGCCCTTGTTTAGGGTGGTGGGCTTTTGTTTTGGGCCATTTCCACGTGGGGGGGCTGTGAGTTGCATCTGGGGGGACTTGAGAGCTTTGCCCTGCTGCATCCATGTGGGTTGTGATAGTGTCTGGGGGTGTCAATTGGGGGAGGGTTACAGATGGTTCCCTTTTTTTTGGCGCCCCTGCCACTCAGACAGCCTGAGGCCGCCACTGCCTGTGATTTTAACGTACAGAAAGAGGAAGCCGCCGGGCTTCTTGGGTCACCAACTGTATAGCTCAGTGTTGGTTTCAGGTCATTCAGGTTAGCAAATAGAAACATATTCAGTGTTTTCAGTGGTGTACATTATACTGAATATGTCTTGTGAGCCATTATAGTACAGATATTAGCTGAGAGATACACACTATGTACTACGAGATACTATGTAGCATTGTCATTTGCAAAAACATAGCATTCAAAGTTCTCCCCTCCTCCCCAGTTTAACGATCCAGAGAGAGAGAGCAGTGCTGGTTGAGTGAACTAGATAAATGAGGAGGGGAAGTGAGAACAAAGCTGTGAATCAGAGGAATAAAACTTTATTTTATGATTGTCTCATACCGGTTACATTCTAGAGCACAAATAAACACACGCGTACCTCCGCACAACCCTGTGGGAAGGTGCCAGATTTTAAATGAATGCAGCCGAAGCGCACGCTATATACAGCTGCGGCCTGTGTGTGTGTGTGTGTGTGTGTGTGTGTGTGTGTGTGTGTGTGTGTGTGTGTGTGTGCGCACAAGCATCAATAAATAAAAAGTATTAGTTTGCAAGAAAAGGAGATTTATTTACAATTGGAAATGTTCTTTTATTAATTTCTTTCTTTTTAAAAGATATTTACAGGGGCGTACCAAGGTTATGTCCTTGCGTCTCAAGTTTGAATCTGGCCCGCAGCCGTTTGCTGCATGTCGTCCTCTCTCGCCCCTTTTCCAGTCTATCTGTCCTCTCTATCTAAAAAAAAATTGTTATTGTTATTTACAATCAGGATTAGCCATTATAGGCATAAAACAGTTAAGACCCAGCTACACATAATTACAAAATCATAGATATTAAAGCCTCACTTCAACTTGCATCTTAAACAGCGGTGGGGAGTAGCAAATTACATTTACTCTAACCTGTTTTGATTAAGTTGTACTTTTCAGAGTAGTTTCCATGCAACATACTTATGCTCTTACATCTTTAGAGAGAAATTATTATTTTCACTGCATTACATTTTGATTCATTCATCATGCTACTTTTGTTTATGTATTATTTTAAGCATTCATGACCGGTTGAGAGACAGGTCTTCAGATGCTTTCAGGTCTGCTGGTGCTGTGTTTTCCTACCGCAGCCACGACTCCACGCGACTCAGCAGCATGGCTGAAGCTACAGCAGGAATAACGTTCACCTTATGTTTTTCAAATAGGGCTAGCAGCTAATATTTACAGACGAATGTGCTGTGTACATGTGTGACGATAAAAAGAGGATTTAAAATCCTCAATTTCCATTTCCAAATAATCTTATTGAAAAAAATATTTAATTATTGGTGTACTTAATAGAGTTTAATATTAATATAATATGATTAGATAACCTGCCACAGACACACCAGATAATATTCCTAGTATGTATCTCTCAAGTAATATGAGATGATGACTACTTGTGTAACTTATCCACTAAATACTTTTGTACTTTTGCTTCTACTTTTTCATGCTAGGATTTTTTTTTCCTAGTTACGTAACGCCATTCCATGTATTACGTTACTGCCCAAGCCTGAGTATGCTGCAGTTTGCTAAATCCATATGCAAGGGAGTAAGGGTAATAACATTATATGCAGACACAGATGAGTGAACGTATTGTATATTTTGTGTTTTTCATTCTCTTTGTACAGAATTTCACAAAAGCAGGTGAGCAGGACGCAGTACGCTGTGACACCCAGGCTCAGTTGATAGAGAGAGGCTGCAGGATGGAAGAAATGATCTCCCCAAAGAACAATCTAACCATTGACAAGGAAGATCCTCTGTCCTTGTCATTCGAAAAACAGGAGCCTGTCCAGCTGAGTCCACAGAAGATAAGGTTGAGACTGCGTCCCAGTGAGTGGAATCAGTTGATGTAGATATTTGACAACTGAAGGGATACTGTTTGGTTACCTGTGGGCTCCAGGCTCATTATCTGGATCTGTGCAGGATTTGGCTGGGGGAAAAAAAAGTCAGAAATTCTGGATGTTTTCATGTTTTCCAATATCATCTACCATCCCATTTAATTTGAGAAATATATAAACGTACTGTCACTGAACATCAAATATGCACACATGAGCATGGTAGTATATCTTGTTTCTTTTTTCGTCAGTGTGTTTCTTTTCTGTGTTCACAGAACTTCCTATCACATTCAACGTTTCTTTTAGAAGAGTTCAGGGTTATCCAGTTGATCTCTACTACTTGATGGACCTGTCCTACTCCATGAAAGATGACTTGAAGAATGTCAAAGAACTGGGACAGGATCTTTTTGAAGCTCTGAATAGTATCACTCAATATGCTAAAATTGGTAATAAGATTGGATTCTTAATCCGACAATTTGAATCGTCTAAAATACTAATGTTTATTATTTGGTAACACTTTTCAGCCACAATTTACATTTACTTGTAAATATCACGTATCAATAAATACCTATTGGGACACATACGGTCAGTAGGTAAAAGGAAAGAAGATAAGGTTTGTTTTAAGAGGGATTTAACAGAGATTACATTGTAAATATGTTTTTAATTAATAGTATCAATTTAGTAATGAGTAGTAGTTTTACTATCAGTGGGAAAAATAATGTGACAGTGTTCTTGTATTGAAATTAGTTATTTGTGAAGGAAATATAATGTGAGCAGAGTAACTAGAAGCCAAAGAAGCTGTAGGATACCGACCTGATGTTTTATTATTATATTATTATTGGAGCTTGGTCAAGGAGAACAGAGGATGAGCAATACAGGTGGATTACAGAGATGTAGTAACAGGGTACGCCACCATCTATTCTGAAGGTCTGGCTTTCTCTCAGGGTATTTATCTTACACTGGATGCACTACCAAATATGGTATATAGTACACTTGGTGGCCTGCCGATATTGGACCATAAGTACAAAAATATGTTTACCTAAAAATGGATCACATTGGGAGCTACTCAGGTCACAGACAACACTTTCTAAAAAAGACAGCAGCATCTGTCGCTGATTTAAGGCAAAGGGCAATTTATCTCAACTGAAGAGGTCCAAATGCTCCCATGGTGTATGTACAGTGAAGGAAATAATTATTTCATCCCTTACCGATTTTGTAAGTTTGTCCACTGACAAAGAAATGTACAATTTATCATTTTAATGGTAGTTTTATTTTAACAGTGAGAGACAGAATATTAAAAAAAAGAAATCCAGAAAATCACTTTATATAAAAGATATAAATTGATTTGCATTTGATTGAGTGAAATAAGTATTTGAGTATTTTACCAACTAGAATTGTGGCTCCCACAGACGGTTAGATTAGTCCCCCTCACTCTAAGAAAGTACTCCTAATCTCAACTCATTACAAGTATAAAAGACACCTGCCTAAACTCGTTACCTGTATAAAAAACACCTGCCTCAACTTGTTACCTGTATAAAAGACACCTGTCCACAGAATCATTCGATCAGATTCCAACCTCTCCACCATGGGCAAGACCAAAGAGCTGTCTAAAGATGTCAGGGACAAGATTGTAGACCTGCACAAGGCTGGAATGGGCTACAAGACCATCGGCAAGCAGCTTGGTGAGAAAGAGACAACTACAATAGTAGTTGGTACAATAATTCGAAAGTGGAAGAAACACAAAATGACCATCAATCGCCCTCGGTCTGGGGCTCCAGGCAAGATCTCACCTCGTCGGGTATCGATGATCTATGATGAGAAAGGTGAGGGATCAGCCCAGAACTACACGGGAGGAGCTTGTTAATGATCTCAAGGCAGCTGGGACCACAGTCACCAAGAAAACCATTGGTAATACACTACGCAGTAATGGTTTAAAATCCTGCAGCGCCCGCAAGGTCCCCCTGCTCAAGAAGGCAAATGTACAGGCCCGTCTGAAGTTTGCCAATGAATACCTGAATTCAGAGGAGGCTTGGGAGAAGGTGATGTGGTCAGATGAGACCAAAATCGAGCTCTTTGGCATCAACTCGATACTTTTTTTTTTTTATATTATGTCTCTCACTGTTAAAATAAACCTATGAAAAAAATTATAGACCGCTCATTTCTTTGTCAGTGGACAAACTTACAAAATCGGCAAGGGATCAAATAATTATTTCCTTCACTGTATGTCTCCCGAGCGAGACAGAGCCACTATCACTATTATGTACCAGCTTTCCCTAGAACGGTGTCATGGAGACTGTGTGGTGAGCTATGTGTCCCTGAGAGCGTGCCCTGACCTAAGACATAAGTCAAAAATCAGTAGCATGTAATTCTAATCTTTGATACCTTAGACTGTGTCATGAGACTTGTCCATGACGTCCGGTATAGCATCAGAACGATGTAAGAACGACGGTCAGTACCTGTAACTTTTCTGGTGCCTCTTTGAGCCAAATGAATGGGCAATGGGGTATTTTTAATCATCACACAGCACAGTTTAGACTCTGCATTTAGTATTAGGAGCAGCTACTATACTTGGCCTGATGAGCAGTGTGGGGGTCCAGTACCTTGCTCAAATGCACCTCAGCAGTGTCCACGAGGTGAACTAGGCACCTCTCCTGGTACCAGTCAATTTCATGTCATGTTGCAATCTTCTGCAACTCCTTATGCTCAGCTCACATGGCTCTGTTGGAAGCATTCAGATGAGACAAACATACCATACCAGGGCAGGACAACACTAGCTACTTGTTGTATTTTTAAAATGGTCCTTCTGTGTTTATGTACTGGTGGATATAGATCAGCTTTTTCTTTGGACTCAATGTATCTGATTAGGAGAATTAGTTGATGCTAAGAAGCACGTGATATGTGATTTATAGTTGCACACACAACAGTAGGCTTTATCATACCAAATCAAAAACATTGTCTCCGGGACCGAGGATCGTGTCAGAGTGACCTGTATTACTGAATTGCAATCACAATGTCCAACGTCTTTCTTGGAAACACAGCAAAACATTTTTCAATTCATGTGATGTGGTAATGATGTGGTCGGGGGCGGTTGGAAGAATTAGTTTGGAAGGATTCAAAGCTATTTGAATCCGGTACTCGAAACCCAATTTTCCGTACGTGTGCACGTAGATAATGCGTAATGCGTAAGAGAATAGTGTAGTCAAGCCGGATTGGTAGATGGTGGTCATCAGTGGTGAGGATATTAGCAATAAAAATACAAAATACTAAAAATATAGCTAATTTTGTTATAGTTAACCTTCAGTAGGTTGATGAACGCTAGGTGCTGCTTTGTTTTGTTTCAATGTTCCTGCCTTATGTGCTATTGCATTTTGCAGCTCGAGAGCTCTACATGGGTTGTTCAATATAATATTCCATACTTTACAAACAGTAGGATTTTTTTAATTGTTGTTAAGTAAAACACCACAGCTCTAGAGGTCCAGGAGAGGTAGTTTAGGTGAGTATTACTTTCATAGACTGAGGCATAAGCTGTGTTTCTTTAACCGATCGGGCAGGATGGGCCACCACTATTTCTCTCTATGGTAAGAAACTGGAAAATGCAAGAATACATTTTGGTCCCTAGGCACACCTCTATAATTTTTCTATTTCTTTCTCTCAAGAACTCAGCAGGAAAAACTGGTTTTGCTGTGAATTTGTGAACATCAGGAACAAATTAAATTCATAATTGAAAATACATTTTAAGTCAATTGTCAATAAATACAGACATTTATAAACATCATAGGGAATAACGCTTCAGACAAACAAGCTGCAATGCAGCCGGATCCTGACTACATTGGCTGTTATTCCCTGCACTCCCTCCCTTGTACTTACCAATATGTATTTTGTTGGTATCCCATTGCACAAACTATTCACACAAAATGTACAGGTTGTATGCTAAGGTGTTTCCTTTTATATCAGTATGTTATTGATTTATGCATCCTAATGGTTTGATATGTTTGATAAACCTTTCAAGAATTGCTATCTTTTAAGGAAAAAACAAGAATTACAAATTAATTGCTGTTTCTATAACTACAGGATTTGGTGCTTTTGTTGATAAGACAACACTTCCTTACACTAACACCAACAAGGAGAAACTGCTGAAGCCATGTGATGAGAATGACCAGCAATGCCAGGCTGCTTTTGGCTACAGACATGTGCTTAGTATGACACCAAGGGAAGAGGAGTTCATAAAAAAAGTGACAGAGCAGTTAATTTCTGGGAACTTGGACTCTCCAGAAGGGAGTCTTGACGCCATGATGCAGGCTGCCGTATGTGGGGTAAGGACTCAACCAAAGAGATCGTCAGATCTGAAGAGAAGTCAGAAAGAGGCTGAGCTCTGAGAATGTTCTAAAATGTACATCATACCATATAATTAGGGTGCTTTCACACCTAATCAGTTTGGTTCTGTTCAATTGAATTCTGGTGTGTTTGGGCTGGTGTGGAGGCTCTCAATCATACTTGGATGCAGACTACACAAATGGGCCGAGACCTGAAAAGGGGGGTCACACTTGGTGGTGCAGTTTGTTTGTGGGATGTAATAACATCAATTAAAACAAATCACTATTAAATCATCTGCTGATCATGAACTGTTGGGTAGTGCCCAATCCTGTGTGGAAACAACTGTTCATATACAATATATTTGCATTAGCAAATACATTTTGTAAAAATAAAGAATGAAATGCTGCTCAGAGTATTATCAACATCAGGAGGAAAATCTTCAAAATATTCACATTCAACATATTTCACTTGCATTTCTAACATATCTGCTCTGAGCAGCTGGAGCATTTTTATCTGTTTCTGTTTTCACAAATCAAAGCTTGGTTAAGGTTAGGGATAGATGGTTGTCTTTGTTAAATATAGAAAAGTCATTGCTGGCTTGAAAATCAAAGAGTGTTCTTCTTTTTTTGGCTTTTGCCTTTATTAGTACAGCTGAAACTTGACAGGAAAGGTGGAGAGAGAGGGGATGACATGCAGTAAAGGGCTGAGAGTTGATTTTGAACCCGGGCTGCTGAGGTAAGGACCCAGACTTAGTACATGGGACACCCGCTCTACCAAGTGAGCTACTGGGGTGCCCAGAAAGCCTTTTTCTATTCAAACTAAAAACACAATCTTACCAAGTGTTCTGGTAGCCTACACCTATGAGATGGGATGCAAAAGGATTAGAACTTACTCCGTCAGTAATCGGGTTTACTCCCGTAAACGTTTTGTCACAAAGAAAGTTACAGGGTTATAAAGGTATTTTGTAGGAGGCAGATATGGGTGATCGCAGGGTTTTTTATCCAGTAAGTTAAAAGTTCCTTTGAATGTACGTTTAAAGTTTTCTTGCTTTAATGATCACATTATATATATTGTTGTTTAGAACAAAATAGGTTGGAGGAACAGCAGCACTCGGCTGATTGTGCTGACCACTGACGCTGGTTTCCACATGGCTGGGGATGGAAAATTGGCTGGCATACTGGAACCCAATGATGAACAGTGCTACATGGAAAACAACCTTTATGCCAAGAGCATTGGAATGGTATGTATTGAATCCAATAAAGGGATCAACCGTCAAAAGGTTGCAATGTCATGTTACCATAACTGATGAAATAAGACCCAGGTTGTAATAAATTGCAACTACCCATTATTATTTATTATTTTACACACTGATTTCAAAGTTATCTTGAAAAACTACTAAAATTGAGGTTAGCACCTCAAATGGTTATTTAAGAGGTGTAACATGGCCATAAGTTTACAAAATGTCACTTATTTCTCTGATTATTGTGTGCAGGACTACCCATCTGTTGGACAACTAGCTATGCAGTTAGAAAAAAACAATATTCAGCCGATATTTGCAGTGACAAAAAATGTGGAGAATGTGTACAAGGTAAATAAAATGTACCTTTCATTTCTGTACCTCATTTTATTTATTAATAGCGCACACAGTTTATTATGATGTTGATCAATTTTTCATTTGACCTTGTGTTTTATCCCAGCAACTTTCTGAAATGATTCCAAAATCAGAGGTGGGAGTTCTCTCATCAGATTCTAATAATGTGGTTCAATTGATTAGGAGCGCCTACGATGTAAGTTGTCCATTTGCCACTTTGTCCCTTTGTGTGCTTTGTCATTGTATTTGACCAATACATTTTTTCCTCACGATTTTGCACTATCTTTGTCTATATCTCACAACCCTCTGAAATGTGCAATCCATGGCAGAGGTTGTCTTCCAAAGTAACTGTGACCCATGACAATCTGCCTGATGATGTAAGAGTTGTCTACACCCCTAAATGCAAGACTGCAGAAAAAGCAGGGGACAGCGAAGGGGTTTGTGGCAATGTACGAGTGGGAGAAAAGGTCAGTTCTTTTTGTGTTGATGTTCATATATACACTACGTTCACATAGTTCTTGTTAGATTTCTTGTCTATCCAGATCCTGCTGGAACCAGACTAACCCCCTCCTCCAGTTCTTCCTGGGTGGTCAGATGAGATACATAATCCCTTCACCATATTCAGGGCCAGCGTTTCCTCTTAGTTAGACATGCCCAGAATAGCCATTCTTCAACAAGCTCCTTCCCAATGTATGCGCTCTTCCCCCATCCCTAGTTTAAGGAAACTCATATCGATCACTTATATCGACTACTAAATCAAGACCTTAACCTTTGGCTACCTGTTTTCCTTTTCTAATAGTAATTTGGCATCAGCTGAACCTTTTATTCATCACATGTAAACAGCATACACAGTGAAATGTAGACTCTGCATTTAACCCATCCTAATATTAGGAGCCTTGGACAGCTACTATACAGCGCCCAGGGAGCAGTGTGGGGGTCCTCGGCAATGGCCAGGAGGTGAACCGGCACCTCTCCAGGTACCAGTTCACACTCGGTACTCCGTACTGGCTAACCACTGCCGCCCCGTAGGAATAACATCATCTGCAACAAGCTGATATCGTCAAGGCACAATTCTAAAAATGAGCTTGACTTCCACCATAGGTCCAAAATATAGCTGTAAAACAGATACAGCTATACTGGAACCAAATGGGCCGTAGTAATGGCACTGGCTCTCCATACCCCCAGACTCCCCTCCTCAGTGTCTTTGTAATTGCAAAGAGCTGGTCCACTGTTCCACAACCACGAAGGTCTCTGAGGTAGTATAAGAATTCAGAGGCAAGGCGTCATGGTTAACAGAGCCCTTCAATGTTGCATGGAGTTTGAGGACAAAAAGGGACCAGAGGGTGTACTGCAACTATCGACGTCTCACGTTCATTGTTCAGGCTTCCGGGTAAAGATAATGCCAAGATGGTGTAAAATAGGATCCAACTGATTGTAGAACCTCAAATTCAGGAAGAGCTGGAAAGGAGATGAGTAATAATACAGGAGGGGATGAAGAATGTGAATATCTCATTTTGACCTTTTAAACCAGTGTGTGTTTTTTATGTGTTAAAAATGTTTCACCTAACTCCCCCTCTCCAGATTTCTTTTGATGTCACAGTGACAGCGTTCTCATGTATGGAGGAAAAGTCTTTCACTATAAGACCACTGGGCATTAAAGACACATTGACAGTGACCTTATCTACAAATTGTGAGTGTCAATGTGAAGACCCACAGAGCAACAGCCACCCACACTGCAAGGGCAAGGGAAGAGTCAACTGTGGTATTTGCAGGTAAGCTTTACACCTCCTACACAATGACTGTCAGTAAGTTGGCATGCACTTGATTTAGTTTTAAAAAGTATGGTTATTCATCTTCACCAAAAAAAAAGATCTGACAAGCAAACTCGTGTGCGAATAATGACTGTCAGGAGCAAAGAATTGTAGGGTAGTTTGATGTTCCAGCATTGTGCAAACTATCCTCTGATGCACTGGCGCAACAGTCCGGAGACAACAATCACACTTTGTATGATTCTCTCAGTGAACATCTGCCACATTTGTTTTCTACTTCTACAAATGGTGGAAATACTGATCGTAGCGATCAATGGTTAATCCAGTGCTTCTCAAACTTTTTCTGTCAGGCCCCCCTTTGGCGGACGAAAATATTTCAGGCCCCCCCTCGCCCCAACAAAATAGTTATGAAATGGGCCATGTTTAAATTTATTGAAATAACACCAATATCGTGACCTTTCAAATTGTGCAACCACTTTACAACTGTGCAATTGTGCAACAACATAACAATACAGTCCAATACACTCAAAGACTGTGCTTTTTCAAAAATAAAGACATCTTGTAACATTGCAAGTGTTTTAAAAACACTGCTTTTTAAAAGCAGTGTCAAAATGAATGAATTAAACTTTAATTCATTCAGCTTTCCAAAGACATCGCTGAGATAGGCCAGTTTCATGAGAAATTGTTCATCATTGAACTTGCTTGCAGCTTCATTCATGCTCTCCTCCTCCAAGAACACCCGAATCTCCTCTCGTAGTTCGAAGACTCGCGACAACACCTTCCCTCGCGAGAGCCACCTTGCCTCGCTGTGAAACAGCACCACAGAATGGTCAGCTCCCATCTCCTCACACAGCGCAGAGAACAGGCGCGCTTTCAGGGGTCGGGTTTTGATGAAATTCACCACGTTTATAACATCTGTCAAAACCTCATTCAGCTCAGGGCTAAGCTGTCTTGACGCTAGCGCCTCTCTGTGAATGACACAGTGCGTCCATTGCGCGTTTGGCGAGACCCCCTTGATGAGCGCCTGTAGCCCCCTCTTTTTCCCTGCCATGGCCTGCGCACCGTCAGAACAAAATCCCACACAGTTCTCCCATTTCAGTCCATGTTCTGTCAGATAACTGTCAATCATTTTGAAGAGCTCATCAGCTGTCGCTCTGTTTTTGATATATTTGCAAAACAGCAGATCTTCAATCAGTGACTGGGAATTTACAAATCGAACATAGCAAATAAGCAAACAGTCTTTATTGCTGTCAGTGGCCTCATCCACTTGTATTGCAAAACGTTTGTTTTTCAGTGACTCCGTGAGTTGTTCTTCCAGATCATTCGAAATGTCACATATACGTCTTGCAATGGTGTCATTGGACAGGGGGATACACTTCAATTTTGCGGCGGTTGTCTCATCAATTATTGTTGAAACCATATCAAGAGCAGCGGGGAGGATGAGATCCTCAGCTATCGTGTGTGGTTTCTTACACTTGGCGATTCTATATGCGACCTTGTATGATGCCAGTTGTGCTTTGCTGTTCACTGATGCAGCTTTTACCATTTGCATCTCCTGCTTACGGTATTCCTCGAGTTTTCTCTTAAAGAAGTCGAGTGGCTTCTTGACGTGACTGGGATGTGATGTCTCAATGTGTCTTCTCAGTTTGCTGGGTTTCATGCTATCAGCTGCGAGGGTTTTCTGACATACAACACACAGGGGTCTCTCCTCACCTCCCACAACATTCGCTGTGAAGCCAAGAGCGAGATATGCCTCGTCATATTTTCTCAACTTGTTTTTTGGTTTATTACCGTCACACGAAGCATCGGTGGCCTTCCTTTTAGTACCTGTCAAAAATGCCTCCATTCTGTTCACTGACAAAAAGCGGACAGCTTTTGCCTTTTACTACCGCCTTGCCAAGCGCGGGGAGCTGAATGAAACCAGAGCGAGAGCGAGAGCGAGGGGGCGTGACCGCGCGCTTTTATGGGTGTGCGTTCAGCACATAAAACCCACGTAAAAACACACATTTCTCCCGGTCGCTCGCGCCCCCCCTGTCATGCCTCTGCGCCCCCCCTGGGGGGCGCGCCCCCCACTTTGAGAAACACTGGGTTAATCTATTCTAGTTGTAACGGTACGACCAGTACATACGGAGAGAGGGACTCAATAGCACGACTCAGAGACAGAACGATGATGATGATGATGGTAATATACTTTACTGGGTAAAGTAGACCAACAGGACATACAAACATGCAGGGGAAATCCAAAGGCAGAGTCGGGTCACAGAAACAAGGTCGATGCACAGGTAGGTCCTCAGCGTAGCAGAACAGGCAGGGATCAGGCAAAAGCGGAGTCAGGATCGAAGAAGCCGGGGAATCAGGAACACGGGAAAAACGCTGGAACTCGACATGAATGTACGAAGACGAACTGGCAACAAGGGACAAACACACAGACTATATACACCAGGAAGTGGGAGGGGATAACAAGACACAGGTGGAGTGGAACTAGAAACGACAGACACAAGAGGGAACATACAGTTAACAACATAACAGGAAGTACAAACACAAATCATCTAACGAACGGGACTGGACCTGATAGTACCCCCCCCCCTCTAGGGACGGCACCTGATGTCCCAGGCAGCTCAGGATGCTGGCGGTGAAAATCCCTGATAAGGGTATGGTCCACAATGTTCTTAGGTCGCCACCCACTGTCTCTTTTCTGGACCATACCCCTCCCAATCCACCAGATACTGATGTCTCCTGCCCCTCTTTCTGACCACCAGAAGTCGCTTGACCGTGTAGATCTCTCCTCCCTCGAAGAACCGGGGGGGAGGTGGGGGTTTGGTTGCGGGAACCAACTGGCTCTCTAACGGGCTTCACTCGGGATACGTGGAAAGTGGGATGCACCTTCATGGAACATGGCAGCTGCAGCCTCACTGCCACGGGGTTGATGACCCTGGACACCGGAAATGGGCCTACAAAACGTGGAGCCAATTTCCGCGACTCCACCCGCAGAGGAAGGTCCTTGGTGGACAACCACACCTTTTGTCCTGGAACATACGTAGGTGCGGGGACTCTCCTCCTATCGGCCGTCCTCTTGTGGTTGGCGGAGCTGCGGAGGAGCATCTGCCTGGCCCGACTCCACATCTGATGACAACGGCGAACCATGGCTTGGGCTGAGGGCACACTGGATTCCGCCTCCTGGTCTGGAAACAGCGGAGGTTGGTACCCATATGCACACTGGATTCCGCCTCCTGGTCCGGAAACAGCGGAGGTTGGTACCCATATGCACACTGGATTCCGCCTCCTGGTCCGGAAACAGCGGAGATTGGTACCCATATGCACACTGGAAGGGAGACAAGCTGGATGAGGAGACAGGTAGGGTGTTGTGGGCATACTCTACCCATATTAGATGTTTATTCCAGGTTGTTGGGTTCTGGGAGATAAGACACCGTAGGCATGTTTCCAGCTCCTGGTTCATCCTCTCCGATTGTCCGTTCGACTGGGGGTGATAACCCAGAGTCAGACTGACCTTGGCCCCCAAAACTCCTTCCAGAAACGCGAAATGAATTGGGGACCTCGATCAGACACAATGTCCTTTGGAAACCCATGAATCCAGAATATCTGCGAGAGGACCACCTCCGCCGTCTCTTTAGTCGAAGGAAGTTTAGATAGCAAAATGAAATGTGCCATCTTGCTGAACCTGTCCACCACCGTCAGGATGGTAGTTTTGCCCTCCGACATGGGCAGTCCGGTGACGAAATCCATAGAAATCTCTGCCCAGGGACGATGTGGTACTTGTAATGGCCGTAGTAGGCCCGACGGCGGTTGGCGAGACGACTTGTTGCGTGCGCATACTGGGCAGGCGGCCACGTATTCTTTGATCATCCTCTCCATGGAAGGCCACCAGAAGCATTGCCGGATGACGAATAACGTTCTCGCAGCTCCAGGATGGCAGGAAACAAGGGAAGTGTGATCCCAGTGGATCACCTTCGGACACAAATGCTCAGGAACAAACAAATGGTTGTTGGGAACCCCCTCAGGCACTTGAATATCCCTGATGGCCCTCTTTACCGTCTCCTCAATTCCCCAGGTTACTGCTCCTATCACCCGAGAAGGAGGCAGTACGAATGACGGAGGTCTTGGGTTGGGGTCGGGATCAAAAAGGCGGGACAATGAGTCAGCCTTAATGTTCTTCGACCCTGGCCGATAGGTCAGGGTAAAGTCGAATCGGGTAAAAAACAAGGCCAAACGGGCCTGCCAGGAATTCGATCTTTTGGCTGACTGAATGTATTGAAGGTTCTTGTGGTCAGTAAGGACCAGGAACGGATGCTCGGCTGCCTCCAACCAGTGTCGCCACTCCTCAAGCGCCACCTTGATAGCGAGTAGCTCCCTATTGCCAACATCGTAGTTCCTCTCCGCTGGTGATAGTTTCTTGGACAAAAATGCACAAGGGTGCAGTTTGTTGTCCAAACCGGAACGTTGGGAAAGGACCGCCCCCAGTCCTATATCCGAAGCGTCAACCTCCACCAGGAATTGTCGCTGAGGGTCAGGTAGGGTCAGGATGGGAGCTGAAGCGAAACTCCTTGAGTTGTTGAAACGCCTTCTCAGCACCCTCATTCCAACAGAAGGGCCGATGGGGATGTTAGGGCATGTAGGGGTGCTGCGACAGTGCTGTAGTTCCTTATGAACCTGCGATAAAAGTTAGCGAACCCCAAAAACCTTTGTACCAGTTTCCGACTAGTGGGGACAGGCCACTGAGTGACCGCACTGACCTTCACCTCATCCATCTGGATACTGTCCTCCGAAATGATGAAGCCCAAAAAAGAGACAGTCTTGACGTGAAACTCACACTTCTCAGCTTTCACGAACAGCAGATTGTAGACTCTGTAGTACCTGGCTGACGTGTCGAACACGAGTCTCGAAGGACGTCATTCACAAGTGCCTGGAAAACAGCCGGGGCGTTGGTCAACCCAAACGGCATGACCAGTTACTCATAGTGACCACTGGGAGTATTAAAGGCTGTCTTCCATTCGTCACCCTCCCTTATCCTCACCAAATGATATGCGTTGCGCAAGTCAAGTTTGCTAAATATTTTGGCGCCCTGTAACAGTTCAAATGCCGATGATATGAGTGGGAGGGGATACCGATTCTTCACCGTGATTTTATTTAAGCCGCGATAGTCAATGCAAGGTCGTAGGGTCTTATTCTTCTTCTCCACAAAAAAGAACCCCGCTCCAGTGGGTGAAGAAGAAGGACAAATTATCCCAGCCTCCAAAGCTCCCTCGACGTATTCCCTCATCGTCTCCCCTTCAGGAGCGGATAGGGAATACAAATGACCCTTGGGGGGTGTAGTCCCTGGAAGAAGGTCGACCGGGCAATCGTAGACACGATGAGGGGGTAGGGCCGTAGCCCGAGTCTTATTGAAGACCTCCTTTAGTGCCAAGTAACATGCCGGAACCTTGGCCAAATCTGGAAAATCCCTCTCCTGGCTCTCCCTGGTCCCCCTATCAAAAGAGGTAATCCCCAGATCACGCTTCACACTGGTCGGAAAACACGTGGTGGGACACGTCTGGTGCCATCCCATTATCTCTCCGCTGGACCAGTCTATATGCGGGTAGTGCTGGACGAGCCATGGAAACCCCAGAATTGGAGAGTGTGAAGGAGAGTTAAACACATGAAAACTCATCTCTTCAGAATGTCCATCCGCCATGACCAACTGGACCGGGTGAGTGGTGTGGGAGACCCGGCACAGTAGACGGTCAACCAGAGCCCTGGCTTCCAACACCTCGGGTAGTGGGTGTAAGCTCAAACCCATTCTCCTCGCCACTCCCTCATCCATAAAACCGTCCGCCCCAGAGTCGATAAGTACAGGATGGAGAATGGATTTACATGAGGAGATGAGTCTGGCAGGTGTCAAAGTGCGAGAGGGTCTTCCCTTGTTTGTAGTTCGGCTCACCAGTGCCCTCTTTACTGGTGAGCCTTGTCTTTTAGTGGACATCCAGCCACGTAATGTCCTATCTCAGCACAATAGATGCAGCAACCCTCCTTCATCCGACGTTGTCTCTCCGCCTGAGACAGCCTGGTTGCGTCCCATCTGCATCTGCTCTTCTGGGTTGGTTACTGGCGTCCCACAGGAAGGATTCTGTGTCCTTGGACGAAACTCTGACTGTAAACAAACCGTTCATCGTCCCTGCGAGTTACGGCTGCTGACAGTCTCTGTTCTCGTTCTCACAGAGTCTGTTGTCGATCCGGATGGACATGGAGATGAGAGAATCTAAGTCTGTGGGTAACTCCAGAGGTGCTAACAGATCTTTGATGCGGTCCGACAATCCCCCTCTGAAGGAGTCGAATAGCGCTCGCTCATGCCAACCGCTGTCGGCTGCCAATGTCCGAAACTCAATAGCGTAATCCGAAGTCTGCCGGTTACCCTGTTGCAGACTAGTGAGAGCGCGGGCCGCCTCTCGACCTGGAGCTGTCTGATAAAAAAATTCTCCTTAAAGTCTCTGTGAAAGTTCCCAAAGACTGGCAAATGGGTGCCTCTCTGGCCCATTCCGCCGTAGCCCATGCTTCAGCCCGTCCGGACAAGTACGAGATTATGTACGCTACCTTGGACCGCTCTGTCAGGAAACAGGCGGCCTGAAGCTCAAAATGTAGGTCACACTGCGTTAAGAACGCTCTGCAATTCTCCAAATCCCC
This sequence comes from Bovichtus variegatus, assembly GCA_943593645.1. Classification (NCBI taxonomy): domain Eukaryota; kingdom Metazoa; phylum Chordata; class Actinopteri; order Perciformes; family Bovichtidae; genus Bovichtus; species Bovichtus variegatus. Next base: position 3,384,070 of record CALSCE010010630.1, read on the forward strand.
AGAAAAAAACGTTCAGGACGGGAGAGGTGAATCATAGAACTCGGGATGACCACTGGGGAGGCTGCTGCTAATAGCCCCGTAGTGCTAGGCTCTCGTGGTGTAGAAATCGAAGGAAGTACTGTTTGGAGGTGTGTACCCAGCTGTTGGAGCTGTCTAGTCAACTGCTCCACTTGACGACTGGTGGTATTCTGGAACATCGTCTGAACTCCTATGCATATAGCTGACAGCTGCTCCTCCAGAGCGTGAAGACGAGCGCCCTGTGCATCGATCGCTGAACGAACAGTCTCCGAGTCGGCTGAGTCCATGTTAATGGCCAGTTCGTACTGTAACGGTACGACCAGTACACACGGAGAGAGGGACTCAATAGCACGACTCAGAGACAGAACGATGATGATGGTAATATACTTTACTGGGTAAAGTAGACAAACAACAGGACATACAAACATGCAGGGGAAATCCAAAGGCAGAGTCGGGTCACAGAAACAAGGTTGATGCACAGGTAGGTCCTCAGCGTAGCAGAACAACAGGCAGGGATCAGGCGAAAGCGGAGTCAGGTCACGGAAACAGGATCGAAGAAGCCGGGGAATCAGAAACACAGGAAACGGGATAAACGCTGGAACTCTTGACATGAATGTACGAAGACGAACTGGCAACAAGGGACAAACAACACACAGACTATATACACCAGGAAGTGGGAGGGGATAACAAGACACAGGTGGAGACACTAACGAACAGAGTGGAGACACTAATGAACAGAGTGGAGACAGCTGGGGACAGGAACTAGAAACAACAGACACAAGAGGGAACATACAGTTAACAACATAAAACAGGAAGTACAAACAACACAAAACATCTAACAAACAGAACGGGACCTGATACTAGTGATGGAATAAATAAAAAGGTCCCAGTTGCATGGGATGGGGCACCAGCGTGCAGAAAGTTGTGATACTCCCACTATTAGGGCAAATTATCTTGAACATAGGAGCATGTACATTTCATGTTGGACATATAGCACAGCATCACATTTTCTCCACTGGAAGGGCACCCTAGAGGTCTTTGCATCACTTTTCCTGCACATTGTTGAGGGCACTTTATCATGTTTTACTTACCATGGGCATCCAAGAGGGCACTTTTGGGTACCAGTACCCAATTCAATATGATATAACTGTAATGTGCTACAGAAACTTGAATTAAACAAATGATGCATAGAAACACAACACTGAAAATGACTATTAAATCAGAGTATGAAAATGATGTGCTTAATGTGAACATGCCCACAAACTTCAGGGCAGTGAGAGGCAAGAGAGAGCCTGTATTACACCTCTGACTCCCTAACTGCTCCTCAAGATGTTTTTTGATGTGACAGTGACAGCGTTCTCATGTATAGAGGAAAAGTCTTTCACTATAAGACCACTGAGCATTAAAGACACCTTGACAGTGACATGAAATTGTGAGTGTCAATGTTAAGACGCACAGAACAGCAGCCACCCACACTGCATAACCTTAACCAAATAGTCACCGACACTTAAAGGAATAGTTCAGAGTGGCGTATGTAGGGTGGTGTATATTTAAGAAATGTAGATTTAATAATAAGTAATTGAATGAAAAATGTATTGAAGATAAGAATTTAAGATAAGAAAGACTAAGACTAACTACCGCATGGAATTTTGTAAGAAGATTCATGATCCCCAGAGAGTGAATCCCATGGGTTTTAGTGATCCTCTGACTTTATACCTGGTATGAGGCTAACATTTGTTGTTTTGACTGAAATGTCTCAAAAAGTTTCAGTGCAAATAAGTTTGCTGATCCTCCGACTTTTAATCTAGTATCACGTTTAATACCAAATACCTGCGAAACTTCCCATCAGCCTTCCCATTGTTTTTGTGTTCTGTGCTAATTAGCAAATGTTAGCATGCGTGATAAACATTATACTTGCTGAATGGAATTATCAAATCATTGTGAGCATGATAACATGCTGGTGTTAGCATTTAGCACAAAGAACAACTGTTCCTAAATACAGCCTCACAAAGCTGCTAAGAGTCCTGTTACATGTTTTTCCAAAGAGCAGAACCACTGGAAACTACAAAATACAAAGGAATAGTTCTTAAATTAAGAACTGGACAGCTCTGAAGAGTTTTCTGTATTTCATTAGCAGCTTACCTCTCTGTTTGAGAATTTCAGCCTTGTAGTTATCCTCTCCCACCAACTGGTCCAGATTGAATTTGATCCAGCAGCCCTCTGTATCCTTCTGCTGGCACTTCTTGCTTTGTATGGTGAGCTGATCTACCATCTCATGATAAATGCTCTTGCTGCAAGCCACACTGCAGTTATTTTTAAACAGTCCTGAGTCAAAGCCGAGGCATTCAATGCAGTTCCTGAAAACAAGATTATTAGCAACAGTTACAGTTTTTCCAATCGTTTAAACGTGTTTCTTGAAACTATATCTCAATTTCTCAACTTTTCAAAACTCTGAACAAAACTGAAAAGAGTTAACCATTTTGTCAAAACTCCACAAATCTCTTACAAAATGAAACACTACAGTCAAAACCAGGTTATCTCCTCTCAAAATTGATTCTTTCCATCAAAACGATGCACACAGCTATCGTATGAATAGCTCTTACTGAGCAGCAATTAAACACTAGATAGACAGATTAAACACTAGATAACACTGCCATCAATATACTGTTTATATATGTTTTGGCTTCTTGAGGCCATGTTACCTATGCAAATGTACAACATTGTGTATAATTGTTTCTTTTTTCTCCTTTTTTCATATATATAATTTATTGTACCAAAATAGGCTTGCAATTGTATGGTACCTGCAGTATAAAGACTGTTGCCATATTGTAATACAATTCTGTGAATATGTAAATATTGCATTGACACAATGATCGTATCAGCATAGGATAGGAAGTTGTCATACTGAAAACTTATAGTTGAAACTGCAACAGTTTTAGGAAACGTGTTATAAACAATTGGGAAAAAACAGATTAGACTCATTAAACTGATCAAAGAATACGTATATAATAAGATACATCATAGAAGGAGGGATGCTGGGGAAAAGAGGCTAGCTCTTTGTTGTGTTTTTGTTACGGTTTATATTTGTCTTCGCTAATTTATGTTTTGTCGTTCTGTTCTGTCCTTATTCAGCTGCAATGAAGGCTCCATCGGTCAGTTCTGCGAGTGCTCCATCGGGAAAAAAGACGAGCGTGCCCTAGGATCATCCTGTCAGAGACAGAACGGCACTGAGTGTGAGGGTCGAGGAGACTGTGTCTGTGGCAGGTGCCAATGCCACACCACAGAGAGTGGAAACAGTTACCATGGTGACTTCTGCGAGTGTGATAATGAACACTGTGAGAAGTTCCAGAATAAACTATGTGGAGGTAGAGTTTCAGTCATGTTCCATTATGGTTTAACAGATAGCCTACAAGTATTTTTCCAGAAATCACTTTGTTTGTATCCCTAAGACCTAACATACAGGTTAAATGCATTTTTTACTTCATAAAACATATGTAAAGCATATTCTTTATGTTCTGGAACTTTGTTTACATAGCTAGCATTCTTCTTCTTCCCTGCCCTTCAGGGTGATTGCTATGTAACAAGGGGATTTTTGATTGTGGATTGTAAATGACAAATGAGGGAAGAGAGAACAGGCGTCACATGCAAAAAAACGAGACAGGGAACAATTACATGGTCAGCGTCTTGCGTCCAAAGTCCACCAGGATGCCCCCAATATGTGTTATAACATAGAGACATAACATACACAAATATTTTGTATAAGGAACCAAAGTATGCAGTGAGAGAACTGAGTAAACTGCCAAAACCTCCCACATTCAGCCACCATGGGTAGAATGATCTCACTATCACTCTAAATGTGGTGTATTTTGGCTCACAGCGAGACATATCAGTCCAGCTCCTTCTTTTTGGATAGTTATTTCAGGAGTAAAATAATAAGCTGCTAATTATTTACATTAAAGTAAGGTAGCCCCCAGGTGTGACAGCCTACCCTCCTTCCAGGTCACAGTTTATTCATTTGAATTTTGCCCTGCACCCCACCTCACCATTTCTCTCCGATGTGCTTGTTGTTAGGGATTTGCTGCTTCTCATAGTAAAAGAGTGGAGGCTGTTAGGAATAAGCACGAAAAATAAATAAAATTAGCTGGGAGCTACCAGTGAGGATCTTTTGTCTGATTTATGCCTGCAGCTTGTGTTGTACTGTATGTGCTCTACACTCTTTCAATTGTGTTCCCCACAGTAACTCTGTTTAAATTCTTTCATTCAATTTGCAGGATATGCGGGGTAGCATGCACACACAAATGTGTAGTTAAAAGTATAAATATTCTAACTCTCCTCTCCATTCCTCACAATTTCTAGGAAACGGTAAATGCAACTGTGGCATATGTGAGTGCATTACAGGCTACGAAGGCTCAGCCTGTCAGTGTAAGGTGTCTAAGGAGGGCTGTCATATCCTTAACAACACCGTGTGCTACGGTAGAGGGACCTGCAAGTGTAACCGCTGTGAGTGTAAGGAGGGATACCAGCATCCACGATGCCAGACATGCCTCGGCTGCCCTGACCCTTGCCAGACCAAACTGTAAGCAGTTAAAATTTTTACTTAACTTTTCCTTTCAAATTATTTATATTATATATATTTCATCCGCAGTACAACAGTGGACAGAATACATGTTCTTACTGCAGTGTTTCACATGTTACTTATCAGTGCAAATACCGTGAGTTTTGTCAACATAGGTAACATTTGTGAATTCCCTACAATGTTGCAGTTTCAACTATACATTATCAGTATAACAATGTATAGGAAGCTGCAAATGTTTGGAGCTGATTGGATAGACACAGGTGCATTGTATCCTATGCTAATACCATCATTGAGTCAATGCAATATTTATATATTCACAGAATTGTGTTATAATATGGCAACAGTCTTAATACTGCATGTACCATGCAATTGCAAACTATTTTGGCAACATACATTGTATATACGGTCAAGGAAATTCTTAATGAGCAGATTACTGGAAACCAAAGGAGCTGATGGAGGCCGAAGGGATGTCTGACACTGAAGGTTTATTAAATCTTGATCCAGGAGAACAGATAACAGTACAAGTGAATACAGAGATGCAGTCACATTGTCTGCCACCATCCATTCTGGTGAACCACCGACATTTATCCTAAACAAGGCCTTCCATGAATTATTTACCTAAAGATGGATCACCTCGATGGCTCCTCAGAACCTCGTCAACACATTCTGAGCAATACAGTTAGAGCATCGCCCTGACCTCACCAGTCTGAACAAACTGGGCCCATCTGAACTATTGTCTTTCAGCATTGGGCCGTCAACTGCGGTAGACTAAAAGATGAGCTGTATGTTTTGGAAAGATGACCTGACCAGAAAACTTGTTTGACCGAAGGCCTACTTGGATGTCCTCTATCATAAGAAAGACAGTCACAGCTCCAAATGTGTACATGTACTAGGGTTTGAACATATCAACATACTGCATGTATACTAAGAATAGTTATGGAAATTGGTCCAGCTATAGGACTTGGTCCAAAATTCCTTAACATATATGAAAGAAAAAAAAATTATACACAATGTTGTACATTTGCATATGTAACATGGCCTCAAGAAGCCAAAACATATATAAACAGTATATTGATGGCAGTGTTTTAAATGTCTATCTAGTGTTTAATTGCTGCTCAGTAAGAGATATTCATATGATAGCTGTGTGCATCGTTTTGATGGAAAGAATCAGTTTTGAGAGGAGATAACCTGGTTTTGATTTTGTGTTTCATTTTGCAAGAGATTTGTGGAGTTTTGACTCTTTTCAGTTTTGTTATTGAGTTTTGAGAAATTGAGAATTTGAGATATAGTTTTAAGAGACACGTTTAAACGATTGGAAAAACTGTAACTGTTGCTAATAATCTTGTTTTCAGGAACTGCATTGAATGCCTCGGCTTTGACTCAGGACCGTTTAAAAAAAACTGCAGTGCGGCTTGCAACAAGAGCATTTATCATGAGATGGTAGATCAGCCCACCATACAAAGCAAGAAGTGCCAGCAGAAGGATACAGAGGGCTGCTGGATCAAATTCTATCTGGACCAGTTGGTGGGAGAGGATAACTACAAGGCTGAAATTCTCAAACAGAGAGGTAAGCTGCTAATGAAATACAGAAAACTCTTCAGAGCTGTCAAATTCTTAATTTAAGAACTCTTCCTTTTGTATTTTGTAGTTTCCAGTGGTTCTGCTCTTTGGAAACATGTAACAGGACTCTTAGCAGCTTTGTGAGGCTGTATTTAGGAACAGTTGTGCTTTGTGCTAAATGCTAACACCAGCATGGTATCATGCTCACAATGATTTGATAATGCCATTCAGCAAGTATAATGTTTATCACGCATGCTAACATTTGCTAATTAGCACAGAACACAAAAACAATGGGAAGGTTGATGGGAAGTTTCGCAGGTATTTGGTATTAAACGTGATACTAGATTAAAAATCGGAGGAGCAGCAAACTTATTTGCACTGCAACTTGTTGAAACATTTCAGTCAAAACAACAAATGTTAGCCTCATACCAGGTATAAAGTCAGAGGATCACTAAAACCCTTGGGATTCACTCTCTGGGGATCATGAATCTTCTTACAAAATTTCATGCGGTAGTTAGTCTTAGTCTTTCTTATCTTAAATTCTTATCTTCAATACATTTTTCATTCAATTACTTATTATTAAATCTACATTTCTTAAATATACACCATCCTACATACGCCACTCTGAACTATTCCTTTAAGTGTCAGTGACTATTTGGTTAAAGTTATGCAGTGTGGGTGCCCCATCGCATGCAACTGGGGCCTTTTTATTTATTCCATCACTGGAAAAGATTCACCATTGATCACTACGATCAGGATTTCCACCATTTGCACTCTTCTCCATTTCATTATTTTTATATAGATAAGCATTTTGTAAATGTGTAAACGTTTTTTAGCCTAATTTATCCCCTTTCCTTCAGACTGTCCTGAACCACCCAGCGTCATAGCTATTATCGGAGGCTCCATTGCGTCTGTGGCTCTTATTGGCATCCTGCTGCTGATGCTCATCAAGCTACTTATCTACATGAAGGACCTGAAAGAGTTCAAGAAATTTGAAAATGAAAAGACGAAATCCAAGTGGGCAAAGGTGAGACAAAATTATTTGTATGTAATTTATTATTATTGCTGTTAACAAAAGAATAATAATAATAATTGCAATCAACATTTTATATACAGTGACATTCACATTTTTTATTATGTGAGACGGCTGAAGGAGACACGCCTCTAGTTCAGCATTTATACATCTATTCTGTCCATGAAAGCTGTAACAATGCGTTATACAACAGAACTGCATGAAAATAAAAGAAATTATAAATTTCTGCTGCTCAAATGAGTTTTGTGCACACAGTTTTATTGACGGTAAACACTTCTGATACACATTAATAAATAACTTTTCCATAAATGTAGTGCAATGATGGAATCAGCTCAAATGGACAGTGTGAAACATATTTTGGCTTGGAAAGTAAACCCTTTAAAAAACTGTCTTGCTATACTTTTAATGATCATTATTATATGGTAGGTTAATACTTCACTTTAGAGTCAGAGACAATAGTAAAGTTTAGTCAGCCTGGCCCTCGCCTTTTAGACTAGGACAATCTAATACTTTCAATATCGAGGGGGGATACGAGCAACCCTCCCAAATTTGGACTGATCACTTTTATTTACATTTTTTATTTTTATTTTAGTTTTTGATTATATATTGGAAGAAATGTCCAGAAGTTAGCAGTAGTTGTCAGTATACTGTCAGTATACTCTTAGCCTTCAACTCTCAACTTTTAAACATCATGGGTATTATTCAACTTTTGAATGACATTCATAGTAATTTAACTCATTCCCACATTTTACACATTTATGCCAGAAATTCAGTGTCGCGTCAGCTCCTCAGCATCCAGCATTCACACTGTAATTTCTTTAGGAATGGCCTTCTCTAGGTCTTCATTCGCCGCATTATTAGTTTTGCAGCGTTAACAATGATCACAAGGTGCGGAATGATTGGGAATGGTCCACTATAAAAACTATCAATCACTATGGCAACCAGTTTTTCAAAATAAAAGCCACATAGAGTAACTGTATCCTAACAGGAAGCTTAGGATGAGGCTTGTTTTTCAAAATAAAAGCATAAAACAGTGACTGCATGTAACAGGAAACTTAGGATGGACCCAGAAGGCAACTGTACCTTAACAGGGGACTTAGGCTGAGGTGGTGTAAAAAAAAATAAATGCCCAATAGAGTAAGTATATCCAAACAGAAAGCTTGTGATGGAGTTTGTTTTTCAGAATAAAAGCCTCTATCGCAACAGTTGCTGTATAATAAAAATGTTTATGGCAACTAGTAATACACGCACTAAGTGCATGTGTTTTTGTTTGGCCTATGAATCTCAAATACTTCTCTCTCGCACAGCGTGTGGCCTATGTACCTCAACAATATAGCTACTGCTATTAATACTTACTTAGTACTGGTAATATAAGCATTGGTATGCTCACCAAGGCTCAGGCACACAGTCAAAATTATCTTATTGTGATTCATTATTTCAGTTGATGTTGTGCTCACATGTTACATACTACTAAGTAAATGTTGTGTAATAAAATGATCACAAACTAATTCAACACAAAACTCCAAACCTGGGTCAGGGTAGTACTACTGGTTGGTTTGTGGGGGAGCAGGTAAAATATAGTTAAGCTGCTATGTGGCTCTGCTGTATGCACTGTACATGATTGGCTCTGAAAGGTGACTGGGTAAATTCCCAATGTAAGAGTTGGTTGGTGAGGTCAGGGGGGACCCATGGCTCATTTTTGCTATGAAGAGTTTTTGTACTTTGTGTTTAGTGCTAGTTAGCATGCTAACAGACTAATCTAATGGTGACCAAGGTTAACATAAGATAAGATATTTATCTTGAGGGAAATTGTTGTGCAACAGTTACAATACACAGTAGGAAACAGTATAACAATTCTAAAATGTACAAATAGTGCAATGATTTTTACAATAAATATATATCTAAAAAAGATGTAAACATAAGATGAGCTGAGATGGGGTAAGGTGCAATATTCAACATACCTACAAAACATCATCATGTTAACATTGTCAATGTGACATGTTAGTGTTTTGCTCAAAGTACTCCTGTGTCTTAGTCTACAGTCATGCTAGCAGCTCTATGAGGTTGTATTAAGTTTAGTTTTTAATTAGCTCCATACCTAGCTCTGCTCTTTTCACCAGCTGTATAGAAAAAGACACAATGAAGTGAAACTAGTTGCCTTCTGTAAATGTTTTAACAGCATATAAACGAGTGGAAACTTCAAATTTAACTGGATTTTGAGTCTCACAAATTTGCTTGTATTTGAGTGTAATGTTAAATTTCTCACCACCTCATGAAATAATGTACATACAATTTTTTAAATGGTAAATGGACTGCCTTTAATGTAGCGCTTTTCCAATCTTTGCGATCACGCAAAGCGCTTTACAACACATCACCATTCACCCATTCACACACAGTCATACAGAGTCAGAGGCTACTGTACAAGGTCCAGGGATCAGAAACGGTTGGGACAACTTTCAGTCTGTATCGACATTTAATATTAAAGCCTCTCCTCCTAAGCAACAGCTACAGACAAGGTCACCCATCCCCAGCAGCATGCCTCCAACACCTTCTGCTGAATCAACACAAAAGCTTTTCAGTAGTCTCAGGATGCTAAAGGAGGAATTCTCCACCCTGGAGTGAACATTCCTAGACTTCACAGAGAAAATAATAAACAGTGTTTATTCAATCACTCCCTGGTATGACAGCAGAAGTAAGAGGGTGAATGAACTCCAGCAGGCAGTTTGTGAACTAGAGGAAGACAACCAACCCCTGAAAGTTTGGGAACTGACAGAGCAGCTGGGCCGTGTCAGCCAGGTGTTCCTGTTTCCATGGTTCGGCTCTACTCTACTCGACTAGACTTGACTCACTTTAAGACGCATTTCCTGTGCTTGTTTCCTATAAAAGGGGGCGTTTGGCCTGTCATTTGACTCTTCTACGGCATAAAATGGACCAATCCAGTCTTGGAAGAGGTCGTTAAAATGGATAGCTATGAAGAACATAAAAAAATATATTACAGCAAAAAGCAACACTGTTGCTGCAAATAAGGCAAGAGAGGAATTCTGGCAGAACATTGCTAGTCATGTAAATGTGTAAGTTTATATTAATATTTATGTTACCACTCAATGCACTCTCAATGCCTACATATGTGATATCAATATAGGAGGGGATTCTAAACTTTTGAACGCCAGTGAAACTCAACAGCAGACTAAAACTATTTGAAACCGCCGTCACCAGCAGCCTTTGTTTGTGCCAGACACCTGCTGCTATTATTTCAGTCTGCCATAACTTGAATAACGGCTGTTATTAGAGAATTTATAGTTTTTCTACATTGTGGAGATGTGCTGTTTAAAGGTTCAATGTGTAGTTCTGAGCCACCTGCTGCAAAGAAATAGGGGGCAGTACTTCACCTCTGAACTGGGTCCATACAATCTAAATTCATCAATCATCAAAACCATCAGTTATTAAAAAAGCCAACTACAGTATGTTATTCTGTTTATAATTTACTCAAATTCGACCAAAGTGATGAAACTCAAAAAAAGACACAGTCTAAATAACTCTGCTATCTTATAATCTTCATGTGGGGCTTAGATATCTGTGTGTTTACTGTGGCGCTGCAATCTGTACGGTCCGTGTAACGCTACATTAGTTTGTTTATTGGACTAAATTCAAAGTGGCAGAAATGAGAAAAACAACGCATATTCGTCTTGTCTACCTAGCGGGGACGCGGCCAGGAGAGCAGCCTGCCGCAGGAGGAGAGAGGTCGGACAGAACAAGCCCCTGTTTTCTTGTTTCTGCCACTTTAGATTTAGACAAACTATAAGATAAGATAAGATAAGATAGAACTTTATTTATCCCGAGGGAAATTGTTGGAATATATTTATTGGAAAATCTATAAAACAGACACGGAACATGGCAGCTGCTCTTCTTCTCTCTCTATTGAGGCAGACTGGAGCTACACTGACTCACTATCACCTCTAGAGGAACAAGTGGTATTACAGGCTGGACGGAGCAGCTAGCTGTTAGCATGCTAACTTCAGGAGATATCTCTGCAACACACACAGACGTCTTTGACATAACGTCACCACTGTTACCTCTTCACACTGTTATAGTGTTAGTTAATTTTTTTATGTTTTAAATCTGGCATATCTTATGCATTGAACCTTTTAAGAGCATCAATGAGACTGTGGTTTTGTAATTAGCTTGTTCCATATAATGTGAAATCCTCCGCCAACCAGTCAAGTTGCAGTAAACATTATTGTCTGTTCAAAATGTCTCTTCATCATTTTATCCTATTAGACATTTGTGATAAATTGTCATAATTAGTGTATGAATTCTTGAGTTATGGCCAAAAACGTGTTTTGTGAGGTCACAGTGACCTTTAACCCCCACATTCTAATCAATTCATCCTTGAGTCCAAATGGACGTTTGTGCCACATCTGAAGAAATTCCCTCCAGCCACGCACAAATGGACTCCCAGAAAACATAATAACTCCGGCCTTGGCTAGCACGGAGGCATAAAAAACATCATAGATGAAAATAAAATAAGCATTGGTATTTCTTTGTTGGCAGGCTGACAACCCACTGTTCCAGAATGCCACCACCACTGTGACCAACCCAACCTTCACTGGAGAATGAAGACTTCCACTGAAGCACAGCGCTCAAACAATAAACACAGTTATGTGTGTATGTTGGGAGTGTATCATTTGCAATGCCATTTGCAAATTTCCACATTTATAGATTTATTTACTGGTACTTTTTTATGATGAATTGCTGCCATTTAGTGTCTCTATGATTGCAGTTGCATTATATTCCAAAAATTATGCAAAATGTTGCTCATTTCTTATAATATTTACAAGTGTGATATATTGTAATGTATGCTGCTCATAATCATATACAGTCGGAGAGTAGGGCAGCATTTAATGAGGTGTATTTTGTTAAAGACAACCGTAAATCTAATAGTCATTTATCTTTACTAACTCCTGAGAAACATATGTGTAGCTTCTGAATGCTCCACGAAGTTCTTCAGCGACTGGCTCACTGTTTGTCTGCTCTTTGGTGCTGAGCAGCTTGTGTATCTTTTCTTCTCAGGCCTGCTGTGAATCACAATAGAACTTGGTTTTGTTTAGAATAGTGCAACAGAAAGATAAATTGTTTAAGGAACAGTGTTCACACAGACAATACACTCTGTTTGAGTTCCCTGCTAAAACAGAGGTTACATTAGTTTTGACACAGATTGGAAAATCATGTTCATAGTCCACTATGCTGTGTTCTCGGTAGATCTTATATTATATTCTTTGTTTGACAACTTTCATCTAACCTCTCTACATCCTCCACACCGAGTATGAACTCTGCTATACACTCACTTGGTACAAATATAACCAGCCCATGGTGTCATTCAGTCCTTCCTCCATTAACTGTCCTCACCACATCAACATCAGCAGTTTTCCCTTAGGGAGGGGCAAGTCATTCCTGACAAATTTTATGAGAATATTGAATGAAAAACCTTATGCACCCACATCCTTTCTTTGTATATTTGTCTTTTGAAAGTCAAAGTAAGTGAAATAAATAAAGGCTGTTTGTTGTCATGATGTCAGTCTTCATTTTTGATATACATAATCCATCCATCCATCCATCCATTTTCAACCGCTTATCCGGGGTC
>CALSCE010010630.1:3447953-3463550 GCA_943593645.1 Bovichtus variegatus
AAAAAATGTGCCGCGGCTCAAAAAAGGTTGAAAATCACTGCTCTACATGATGTACAAATGATTGAGTGGTTGCATAGACTAGAAAAGCGCTAGTTTTTTAGGAGGTTAGCCTAACCGTAGAATCAGAACCAAGATTCAGGAGAAGCAGAATCATTTAGATCTAAAGAAACCCAACCCTGCTGATTATCAGTGTGTTGATGATGTATTAATGCTCAAGTGTATGTGTGTGTGTGTGTGTGTGTGTGTGTGTGTGTGTGTGTGTGTGTGTCTGTGTAGTTGCTGAGAGCCTGGCCCTGAAAACGAGGTACCGCGTGGATCTGGACTCGGAAGTGAATGTGCAGGTTGGACCCATTTACAAATACCAGCTGCGCAAGTTTCAGGTAAGATGGTTATAATATGATGTATGAACACAAACCAAACAGCCCCCCTACTGTTCATTTGAGTTACAATTATGGGATATACTGGACGTGTTACTATTTTTCTGGCTGCTGGAGAAAAAATAATAAAAAATATTATATAATTGGGTATGAAGAAACAATTCTGAAGTCTAAAGGAGTTTCACATTTCTAAGAACTGCATATTTGTTGAGATTCAGGGATGGATTTTTCATTTGTCAACACATGCTTATATTGTTAACCATGTAGCGTAGCACGCTCATTAAATGTAGCATGTCATCCAGGCTAACCTTATGGGGAACACATTATATTAGCCAGCTAGAATTATCTTCACCTCTCTTAATTGCTTGTTAGCAAGTTAACTTGGTTCTTTGAACACATCTTAAAATGACTTCAGTTTTTGGGGGTTTGGGGTTCACCTTAACATTTATTACATTACATCACATTACAGTTCATTTAGCAGACGCTTTTGTCCAAAGCGACTTACAATAAGTGCAAACAATTATGAGGATACAACTCTAAACAGTGAGAATCTTGCAAGTACATAAGCTTCAAATAGGTGAAATCATACAAATGTAGAACAATAGCTTCAAATAAGCCAAACCAAAGTAAGGGCAACAAAGACAACCAATAGAATAAGAATTCAACAAATAGCTTCAAATAAGCCAAGCAAGTGCAAAGTACAATTTTTATTGACCGAAGTGCAGTAGAAACAGGTGGGTTTTCAGTCTGCGACCTTCGTGTGAAGACTTTCAGCTGAGCTGACATCAATGGGGAGCTTGTTCCACCATTTAGGGGCCAGCATAGCAAACAGACGGGTTTCGTTTGAGGGGGATCTGGGTCCCGCTCGCAGTGAGGGAGTAGTGAGCAGATTGGCAGATGCCGAGCAATCAATCCATCATTTGTACATCATGGTCTGCATTCCTCCCCTGTCCTTTGCTGTTCCCACACAATTGGAAGGTGTCCTAGAATATATATAGAACCACTTGCATGTCAATTGATTCTTCTTCAGATCTTCAGATCCAGGTGAATTTCTTCTAATCTTTTCTGATTATTTTAGTCTAGCGAAATATTGTATTGTTTTCTATTATTTATCTGACAGCTAGAGTTAATAGTGACTTTTAGATTAAGATATATATACTATATAAACATGTATGACATAGGAGTAGTTTTACTATGTAAGTCAAATATTATTAAAGTATATTTTGACTTACAATGAATATTACATTTTTTTAAATCATATTATTCGTTTTCATCACGTGTGTCATGTTGACAGTGATGTTTAACAACTTGTTGTTCATTAATGTAATTTAATTAATTATTAAAATACACTGAAGTCGACACCACTCATTTGGAATATTGGTCAGGGATTAGCATTAATAACTGAATACAAATTGTATTCTTTTAGTATCAAATCCAAATTGATTAAATAGAGAATACCAGCTGTGGGGAGCAGTATCCATCTCACCTGACTGCCATGTGCACAGAGTGATGACCAAACGGATGTTGGTGGTTCATTTCAGACCTTCTGTGGCTCTCCCAAGCGTACCATCCTTCTGGATGACATCGAGGACAAGGAGGATGAGGACGACCTGCAGGACCACCTGGAGATTCACTTCCAGAAGCCCAGCAACTATGGTGGTGAGATAGAGAGAATCAAATACATCTCCAGGGAGAAGGTTCTGCAGGCCTTTTTCTGTGAGGACTTGCTGTAACCTCCTACAGCTGCAGCATGTAAGGACTTGTCTGTCTCCTATCATTGATAAAATACAAAATCATATATTTGTAATAGGATTGTATATGAATGTATTATGGACATTTCACTTATTTATTGTCCTGCTGGGAATTCGATTTAGTGATTTTATCTTTAGGGTATGCATTTAATTGATGTTTTCGTATAAACATCAATGGTGTTTACATGGTGAGGGGTGATGGGTGGTGTTACATACACAGGTATTTTTGTAAACAGGGTTTTTCCTCCTTTCTCAAATAAAAGTGGAAGGTTAACTGTACTGCATTTATGTGTTAACATGTTAAAAGTCCTGTTTGCACGTGATTTGACCATGTCTGCCGTTCATGGATTTCTGCCGCTGTTGCACGATATGTCGCCTCATTAGTGAAGCCTCACAAAGGAGATAGTGGCTCATATTATTATTAAAAACTCAGTTTTCCCCATATACACGTCAACACTGAAAACAGTGTTTCTGAAAATCTTCACCCTGGCCGGATTTTTACAAAAGGTCCGTTTTTAGTGACCTAAAACGCGGTTTGACTGTGGACAAGTGGTCTCGGCCTAAGTGTCAAAACAAATCGGCAAGGCACTAAACACTGATTTGTATGATTCACCACAGTCTAAGAGTCCTGACACATACATGCAGAGAACCGTATATATGTGTTTCTCAACACCTGGACATTCATGTCACAGCCTGGTTGTGTTAGAGCAGGTTTGAGAGCCTCACAATCACTGTAATCACATATTTCATTCAGAAAATGGTGTGTTTGGTTTAATGTTACACAGTACCTTAGAAAGTTGTTAATTCTCTTCCCTTCAGTGTTGCATCATATTTGACATATTTGAATTTGATGTTCAGTCTGTCCACTATATTTAGTTTTAGTTTTTAAACGGCTTACTTATTTATTGTACTTACTCTTGGTGCACTGTCCCTTTGCTGATGTAACACTGCACATGTCCACGTTGTAGGACTAATAAAGGATTCTCTCTCGCTCTCTTCAGAGCCAGTTTTACTTTTGCCACATCATTCACATAAATGAGGCTAGATTACTGCAAATTGTAATTGTATTAAAACTTAAGTCATGCTTTGGGGATTGTTGTTGTTTTATACTGAGACTGTCCATTAAACAACTTGACATTCAAAGAATAGACAAAAATAGTATTATTATTTATTTAAAGTAAATTGGAAAATATAAAATGTAAGATTTACCAAAAGTAAAATGCACAGATAAATGGATATGAACTGTTTATGTTGCACGTATGCTCATGAACAAAACTTAAACAAAACATACATTGTAGACTCATTACATTAAATTACATTTATTTAGCTGACTCTTTTATACAAAGTGCAACTTTTTGATGTTGAACACCAACAAAACTGAAGTTATTATACTTGGCCTCAAATGCCTACGAAACGCATTTTCTAATGACATAGTAACTCTGGATGGCATTAACTTGGCCTCCAGCTCCACCGTAAAGAATCGCTGCGTTACATTTGATCAGAATATGTCTTTCAACTCCCACATAAAACAAATTTCAAGGACTGCCTTTTTTCATCTACGTAACATTGCAAAAATAAGGCACATCGTGTCTCAAAATGATGCAGAAAAACCAGTCCATGCATTTGTTACTTCAAGGCTGGATTACTGCAACTCCTTATTACCAGGTTGTCCCAAAAAATCCCTTAAGACTCTGCAGTTGATCCAAAATGCTGCGGCACGAGTATTGACAAGAACTAGGAAACAAGATCATATTACTGGCTCCTGGTAAAATACAGAATAGAATTCAAAATCCTTCTTCTGACCTACAAAGCGATTAATGATCAGGCTCTAGCTTATCTTAAAGCTCTCATAGTGCCTTATAACCCAACTAGAGCATTGCACTCCCAGAGTGCAGGGCTACTTGTGGTTCCTAGAGTCTCTAAAAGTACAATGGGAGCCAGAGCCTTCAGCTATCAAGCTCCTCTACTGTGGAACCAGCTCCCAGTCTGTGTTCGGGAGGCAGACACCTTCTCCACATTTAAGGGGAGGCTAAATACTTTCCTCTTTGATAAAGCTTATAGTTAGGGTTGGCTCAGGCTTGCCATGGACCAGCCCCTAGTTATGCTGCCATAGGCTGAGACTGTCGGGGGACTTACTCCTCTCTTCTCCTCCTTTCCCTATCTCTCTCTCCTCCTCTCCTTCTCTATCTGTATGCATTCATGTCCCTTAAATGCATATTACTAACTCATCATCCCCGGAGTTTCTGTGTCTCTCATCTGGCAGGTTGCCACTATTAAAGGTTACATCTGGATCATGAATCGTGGCTGCGTCTGTTGCTCTGGTCCTGCCTGACACTCACACTAATGTATATTTTTTGGAGACACAGGAAGCTTTTTATTGACATCCTCCTGGATCCATCTTTTTAATATACGATCACATCATCATTTCTGTCACATGGATTGTCTATATTGTATTTTTAACTATGTTGTTTATTCTGTACACATGTCACCTATGTCTCTCCGTCCTGGGAGAGGGATTCTCCTCAGTCTCTCCCTTAGGTTTAGAACATGTTTCCCTTTAATTGTGGGGTTTCTTTTAAGGAGTTTTTCCTTGTGTGGTGCGAGGGTCTAAGGACAGAGGGGGTCGTATCCTGTACAGTCTGTAAAGCCCACTGAGGCAAATGTATAATTTGTGATATTGGGCTATATAAATAAACTTGATTTGATTTCAGCTCTACCCATGCAGTTTACATCAAGCTGGTTCAAGGACTTCAAATCTTTGTTCTCATGCTTTTTGTGGTGTAGTAAGAAACCTAAAGTCAGCCTAAAGAAAAGTTTAATGCTAAGACATAAGGGAGGTCTCGATATTAACCAATATTATTTATCTTATAACGCAAGATAACCTCTCGTACAGGGTTGTGGTAACCATATTTTAATAAGCAGCTTGGAATGGCTATTTCTAATCTTAACAACAAAGTATATTTGCCTTCTTTGTGGTTATGTCAAAGTATTTCTGAAGAACTTGATAATACAATTATTAATTTCTCTTTTAGAATTGTCACAGTTCTGCTCCTTTAAGGACTTGCTTGCCCGGTAAGGTGTCACTCCCCTTGCTCACCTGCTAGCTATGCCCCCTCTGCAGCTCACCTGACTCTCCCTACTGCAAACAATTAGACTCCAGCTAGTATTTAAGCCTCCTCTGGACTCTACTACTTTGCCAGATTGTACACTATATTATGAAAGTCTTTCTAGAGTTTTTTCCTGAACAGATCTCTCATTGCCGACCCTGCCTGTCCCCGACCTGTCTGCCTCGCCTGTTTCCTGACCCTCTGCCCGGCCCCGACGCATCTCTTGCCTGCTACCGGTTGGTTCGTCCTTGTGATTATTATCATCCCGCCGTGGATCTGTTTGCTCTGCTGTAACCTGCTCCTGACTCATAATAAAAGTCATTACCAATTATCCTGGATTTCCTCTGTGCTGCATTTGGGTCCTGCATCGAATTCTGACAAGAATAGCTAAATGTGTCCATACAAGGCAATAAATGATGGGAACCTCTATCTCTCTTTAGCGGAACCTTTTATTTTCAGCAAACCATTAGTTAATGCCAGGAGGCATATTTATAACATTACGTGTCTGAGAGATATAATCAGTGATATGAAAGTAGTTTCAGTAATAGTAATCTAAAGGAGCAGTTGGATGCTTCCTTCTTGTATTACCAACACATACTCCATAATTAAATTTAAAATACATAAAGGGGTGCCAATTGCAACAGAAGGGTATAGATGATAAATTATGGGATGTTGTTGCCAGGACAGGTCTTTAGTGTGTATATATAAACTTGTGAGCCTCTATACAGCTCTGATTCACCAACACAACTCTGCTGGGAGAAGGACATAATTGGCAAAGAATATGGAATACGTCAATCATATCAAAATGTGTCCGATATAGAATCATTCAAATGAAAATGTTGCCTATTACCCCAGTAAAATGTAATTAAATTGATTAAATGGTCTCAGACAAATGCTGGCATGGCTGCAGTACAAGAGGCCTCCTGTTGCACTGTCTGTGGGAATGCCCGGCAGTGAACTCTCTCTGGTCAGTGGTAACAAATGCCCTCACATAAATTCTCCAAGTCGATGATCCTAAATGTCCTATACTGTGTATACTAGGAGACAAAAATAGATAAGGAAAATTAGATTTTTTACACTGGGTTGTCTTGCTGCTCAGGGGATATTGTTATGAATTGGAAAATAAACTCCAGCCTTTTTTAGCTTGAGCAGTTGGTTGGAAGAGTGGATATATTGAAGAGGGATATAAAGAGCTGTCAGCACAAGGCAGATTACTACAAAAATAGGAGATACTAGGTTTGTTTTATGTTGGATATCACTGGTGAGGACTACAGTTGTAATGGCTCATGTAAATTGGATCATGGTTACCTCACATAGTAATTATCATTATTCGTAATTATCCACGTTTGACTGTATACACTATGAATATGGATATGCTATTCATCAGCTTCTCGGAACCAGCACAGAGAGCTGTATGTGTCAAACATTGCTTTGAAACATGGTTCCCACTTGGAATGTGACGAATGACTGAAGTCCCCTCTTTGCCTGAACATAATGACACTGGTCCCCTGTTAAATTGTATGGAGCGACACTCACACTCCTGCATACATTTGGACAGAAAAAGATGGTATCATTTTCAATAAGCTTTTACAAAGTTGAACATAGTACATGCCTGCTTTCACCTGTCTTCTTTAACATGAATGGTGAATCAGTGCAGGCAGACCAGATGTACTGTAGATGCTGCAGATACTTCAATGCACTGAGAAGGTTCACGAGCATAAATTATGACAAAAGTCACTTAGTTTAGGATATTATCCGACCACTGTAAGACAAAGGACTGAAATAAAAACAAAAATTAAGATGTAAGGCTTACAGGTAATGTCTCCTATAAGCATACATGGCCATGAAAATTCAAGTACACCACAAGCATTTTACTAATGTCCAAATATGAACCTGAAAAACTCACCTTTTGATGAAATGAAGATATATGACACATTATAAACATGGTTATTCTTTAGTCCTAGCAGAAGTATTTGGTCAACTGGGGTGACTTTTAATAAAGGCAGTGATTAAAAGAGATGGGTACCAGTAAAATGTCACACTTTGACTTCTGGCATGCAAACACACTCATTTACTTATTTACAGTAGAGTATTTTTCCACTGGCAGTTCTTGGTAGTGGTACAAACATGGTAACTAATAAAACTAGTAGTTATATTTATATTTTCTCTTTTATTTATTTATTTTTTTATATTTATAATTGCAATTATTTTTAATCAGTTTTTGTTGCGGTTGGTGATGTGTCTGGCCAATCACAGAGACGAATAACCACTTAATCAGAAGCAAAAATGAAAAGGCAGCCTCCTTTTTAGAGACGCATTTCAAAATGAGCTCCCGTTAACGCAGACAATGATTTCCTTCCAGTCGTCACCGTCAACTGCAGTTTGTTCTCTAATTGAGAAGAGAAAAGAGCAGCAGCTAGTTTGACATTATAGAGCAGAAAGAGAACCAGACTGCAGGCTCTGGTGGCTGCTCAGCTGGGTAATAATAATTAGAATAACAATTGTGTAATTATACATAATACAAATATAATTATTGTTATTATGAGTCTGTCTTCTTCAGCTTGGGTCAATTAGTTAGACATACAGAGCCACTGAGAGCCAAAAAGCTCTACTGCTTTAAAGAGCCATGTTACTCACGATCACATTTCAATTAATTAAAAGATCTTTTTTTGTGGTGTACTAAATTACACGTACATTTAGTTATTATGCCACTTCTCAGTAGGTATTTTTTGATGTGAAAGACCTTGTTTAACTTTTTCTGAGTAGCTTGTATTGTAGCGTGCAACAAAGTGGAGTATTACTTGTACCTTCACTCTTTACATTTTGAAAGTATCTTCCTCAAAGTCAGAAAGGTGGCTGAGCAGCTCAAAGAGGGCATTGGTCATACAATGATGTAAGCTTTCAGCACACACTAGGGGGCAAGCGGTTACAACAATAATAGCACACTGATTCAAATCCACTGAGTTGCAGTGGAGGATTTGTGAAAGAGCTTCACCACTGACCTTGCTTTATCAAATATTTACTTTATCTTCACAAAAGACCACAAGTTGTAAGGTATGCACCACACATGTGTCCGGTACATATCATGACGATATGATGGTACCCAACAAGAGGAACGCTGACAAATGAGCATAAACTATAGAAAAGGTTTCCATTTTAACCCTCAAAATCTTAATAATGGAAATGAGATTACAAATACAGGGGGGAAACAAAGATACTTTACTGGAGCAGATATTTCCAACATCAGTCTTGTATTCATGTAATCATTGACTCTCATGTAAAAGACTATTTACATTAAAAAAAAAAAAAAATGGCTCACTGCAGGTCAGATCAGCTTTAGTCACTTTCCATCATGAGTTGGTTTCTTCTCATTCTGCTGTGGTGTGTTCAAACCCTGCCACCGTATTACTCGACTCGACTCCCACGTCTGTTATTACTGTAAGGATCTTCTCCTTTGGGATGTCCCACTCTTGCAGACATTTGTCCACACATGCCTGGATTGATTGTGCAGTCTGTGGGTGGGCCACTTGTTCACAATATGTGTTTGCTTTTATTATTTTCAACACAATCATGAATTTATAGCAAGGAATGAAGCTGTCACCCCTGTTTTTGTCCACAAGTCAATGCCAACAGTAGCCAGTTTCTTTATGAATTTTTGTCTTTCATCTTCAAAATGCTTGTCAATCAGATAGTTTATTTTCGTTTTCTTTGTAACAGTCAGCCTCCAATCTACTGTCTCCATCATTTGAACCAAGTCCTCCTCTTCAATCGTTGTAACTGCTAATTCTGTCTATTTTGCTATTATAGAAGTGTCGTTGAAATATTCTCTTGCGATGCACTAGCTTTATTTGCACTTAGTGTCCCATTCTTGTCATTTGAGGTCTTTTGTATCTGTGGGGTTGAATAAGAGGGAATAAAATATATCAAGGTCTGATTTTTCCCTTCACATTTAAGGCACTCAAATCTTGTCATATTGTCAATAAAAATAATTAATAACAAAAATAAATGTAAGTCTGGTCTCAT
This sequence comes from Bovichtus variegatus, assembly GCA_943593645.1. Lineage (NCBI taxonomy): Eukaryota > Metazoa > Chordata > Actinopteri > Perciformes > Bovichtidae > Bovichtus > Bovichtus variegatus. The sequence goes on from CALSCE010010630.1 coordinate 3,457,212, forward strand.
ATACAAAGCGATGAACTCTATAGTTATTGCTTGGGTATGGTATGAATCTGCTATGGGATGTTGCCTGTGTTTACACTGTGGGGGGAAGGACTTGCCGTCCAGTCCGTTTTTACTTTGTATCCTCAGGCATACCCAGACTTCAGATGTCAATGTCGGCATAGAGTTAAACACAAATCATTGTCAACTGAGTTTGATTAACCCGGCTAACTGGACTAAGTCGACTAGCATGCTACAGCTGACAACAACAAGTGCATGCACTGCCAAAACTCCCGTTTCAGAATTTCTGTTCTGTGTGTGCGAGTAGTAGACATAAACAGCTGTTTTGGTCACAAGGCGTACCTAAAAGATGTTGCATACTGAGCCGAATGTCCTGTAGCGAAACGGTTTGGTACTAATACATGTACGGTTATGTGGGAGGAAAATCTCTGAAACTGGGCCGGATGTCCTCAGGATCTTCACCACAGCTTAACAATACTGTAATGCTTTCAAAAAATCAACAGAGTCAAAAGAGTTCCAATAGAACTAGAAACAGAGTTTACTGAAGAGTTAACACAATAAAGCTAACACCTGTCCTGTCCATTGAGAACTGACTTTTACAATGCTCAAACTTCTTCCTTTATACATTTTCTTTATCTTTTGTTACGCCTTTTTGTGTGGGAGAGTCTCAGATTGTCATGGGAAAAAGACCAGTCTGGGTCTCTTCACCAACACGTATCTTTGTTCAAATTAAGCATCTATTGGAGTCAAATGTAGTTTAAAAAATACTACAAAGTAAAGAAAGGATCTTCACTGGAGAGGAGCAGAGTTTGAAGCAATAGAGTTTTATTCTATAACACACAGAACAAAACCAGAGGTTGTTACATGTAACACTCACTGAATAACAACAGTTTGAGTCCGTCTTTTATACACAATATTGTCCTGCCTTTACTAGATGGGAGTGGAGCTAAAATTTAATTTCCCTCCCCTAATTATTTCCTCAAACAGTTCAATTCATATGTTCATAATGGTGTCTTGTTTCTAGAAGGTCCCACCTCCTTTCTATCAAGGTACAGTAAGGTTTTTTCCATGACACTCTTTTCTTTCATCCGGGCCCAAGATTATGAAATGCGACACAATTAGTTTCTGACCCGGGTCTGACCTCTTCCAAAAACTTGCATCGCATGCAGTTTTTCCCTTACTACAGGCATGATCATATTACACTGGCCCTCATTAAACAAGATCAGGCCTGCGGCGCTCCAGTGCCTATTACATCGTCCAGCGCCTCAGCATAGTTCAAGGTACTGTAGGCCTGGTTTTTTTATCATATTGGCCAGCATTACATCATGCCAAAACCTTGTATTTCTGATTTTATACATTTGACCTACTTTAATACTTAAACACATGGTCTGTCTATCCTCGAGCTTTTTAAACATTCTGACTCTCTATCATTACTTTATAAGGTATTATACAGGTGGTAAAAAATGTAATACTTGCTAAACAAAATGTACTACAACATTCCCCCCTTTGTGAATTTACTAGTCACATATTTCCTCACATGTAGCTGACAGAAGACGAAACAAAACTCCTCCTGCTATTGACCTCAAGCACATGGACATGGGCTGACGTTCAGTTCAAACATAAGCATTTAAATCCCAATACTCGTATACACGTACACGTGTGCTTTTGGATCCGGTATCATCTGAAAACCCATCTTTTTACAAACAACATTTATGCAATGTAAGTTTTACATAAGAGTATTAGTATGCAGTGGGCTGTTCCTTCAAAATTTGATTAAGCAAGCCAGTGAAATTAATCTTCCGGCATCTGATTTTAGATCACACACTCTTTTAGTATGTTTACTTAACTTGTAATGGCATGTTTAACATATACATTACATATTATGATAACTTCAAACAAGGTTATATTGTTTTACTTAACACTACACTCATATCATTTTAGGTTGCAATTTTTACACTCTATTCTTTTCCTTTAATCCTTGTACAGACCATCCATTGTGGTACTGCAGCTTTTAACCTGATAATCTTGTCGTAATAAACATTAATTACAACATTTCTGTTTCCTGGATATACAACACATTTAATGTTAAAAGTTTATTTCATAAATGACACATATGTTAAAATAAAAGGTATTTTTAGACAAAAAACACCTCTTGAGGTGTTTAAACCCGGTAAACGTACTGTCCTGATGATTTCCTTCTGTTCTTCCTCTTTAAACTTCTTGTTTTGAGTTGTTTTGGTTTTCGGCAGTGGTCTTTTTCTTTTCCTGCGTGACAAAAATATCAGAGAGTCCAAATCCAGTGTATGTATCAACTTTTTCCAGTGTCCAAGTTCATATTCAGTGTATGTGTATTCAGAGACCATCAGATAGGGGACGCATGCGTATGCCAATCCCGCGCAGCCGTTGATAATTGTCAAGAATGTTACGGCATTCCTGTAAACGTTGGTCGAGGAGATCTCTCTCCTGTGTCACCTCCCTTAACTGGGACTGCAACTCTTGGAGCACAAGACGACTCTTGATTTTGGACTTCTGGCTTGAACGGTTTTTGAGCTGTTTCATTCTCAGAAGACGGAATTCATTGGCCTGATGGATTGGCATGTCAGCTATCAGGTGTTGGAACTCCCTTGTTTCACAGTTGAGCAAATATGGTGGGTTTCTATGGTCTATGGCCAGTTCATCATCAGTGGATCCCTCTGATGACACAAGTTGACAATGCTGACTGGGTTCTTCTTCATGTGATCTATACCATTCATCATTATTTTCAGAATTCCCACAATTCTCAGAGCTCTTGCTTCTCGGAGTACTGTGAGGTGACACAGTTGTGAGTTCCAGAGTCGACATATCTGGTTCTGGTTGTTGAGTGGGTGATTGTTGATGTGGCAGTTTGTACAGCCACATTTTAAGTGGTGGAGATGGAGTAGGAGTGGCTCTCATTAGTGGAGCACTCTGGGCTGAGGCCTCAAACTCTGACATCTTTAGCTGTTAATGTGTGGCAACTCTTGTTGCTCCCGACTGCTGGGCTGTAGTTTCTCATGACGTTCCTGACAGCTGGGCTGTGGTCTCTCTTGATGTCCCTGGCTGTTGGGCTGCATACCATGATCTTCTCGACTGCTGGGCTACCCACCATGGCGCTGTACTGACTGTCTTGTCCATTGTTTTTGATTTGTTTGTATTCATTACTGATGGAAAAATACTGTTTAAACTGAAGTCAACTAAAGGACACGAGAGGTGGAAGGACAAGAGAGTTCAAAAGGGGATGAAATCAAGCCAACTGGAGGACATAAAAGAGAGGAAGCCGCCTGCCATCTCGGAGATATACAGACAAAAGGATTCCTTGTTTAGATAACAGAGTTATGTGTTCCCTGTCGTTAAGGTATCGAGTAACTGCCTTCTCTTGTAAAGATGACCTTTGGGCGGACCTACAATGTATAAAAGAGTAGGCCACTCTTAGAGTCATTGAGCAGCATAGCAGCTATACAACCTGCACGTAAGAATTTGAGCATCTCTGGATGTGGGATAACTCTGCTCCTTATTGCAATAATAAAGAGATTTTGTTTGAACTTTGAAGACGGTGTCGGCTGAGAATAATTTCACTATCATAGTATCATAGCACATAGTCCTCTATCATAGTCCTATCATAGCACATAGTCCTCTCCAGTACTTAGGCAAGACTCTCACATTGGTCTCATTTTCGCATAGCCAAAACATATCTGCTAATGCCTGTGTACCGGACATTATGCTTCTTGGCACTAGATCTGAACGTAGGAGCGTGTGGTTTTGTACAACAAACTGATTTTTACACTTTCTACTACTTTCTGGCATAGAATTTTTGCTTCTTTGGTTGTATTACACACTCGTAAGTCTAGATAAGTCAGTCTTCCTCCATACTGCTCATTTTTGGGATGTAAAGGAAACTGCACAGTTTTGCAGTGTATTCTAGGATCTGGTTTGAGTTGGCGTATTGCTTTTATTAGTTCTCTTGTTTGTGCTATAAAATATGGGAACACTGTTGTAGGAGCCAAAACGCTAAGTTTACTATTAATTTGATTTTGGTGAAATATGTGTAAAAACGATAAAATGTTGGAAATGTAAATAGACAAGATATTATGTTAATTGATTATTGTCGGCACGTGTAGTGCAGACACCACTCCCCTTTTTGGACAATCAGCTGTAACTGATTGAAGCGGTGATGTATCAGCTGGTATATGACAGGGAGTTGTCACTAGGACTGCGTCTTTTGGTTTGAGAACAAACAGTTTCGCTTCGTTGCACTACGTCTGCAGAGTAACAGTCGATCTAGGTTGCATCTGCAATGTCAACCTACACCTGCTTCATCTGGTAAGAACGACTCATTTCTGGAAAAGGAAGAAACCGTATTAAGATGGAGTCTGAATGAGAAAATTAAATAAAAGTGACAAAACAAAGAAACCAGTGAACTCTGTGTGATGTTTGAGCGCGTCAACCCAGCCTCATTCCATGCCGAACTTGTAAGAGATTCCCCATTTTCCTACCTGGTTGCTACCAATCCACTACTCGCTGAGTTGTCACTTGGCCATCTGGATGCCAGTCTCTGAGATCTCCTTTCTCCATGTGGACTCTGGGATCGTCTAGTTCCCTGCGGGGCGGTGTTACCTTCCCCTTGTGACCCACGGCATGCTTCTTGTCTGGGTGCCGTCCGATGGGGGTCATCTGCTCTGCAACAGTAGTTGAGATGGTACCAAAATTTCTTACCTTCAACTTTTAGTGCTGTAGGTGTGGCAAGAATGACTTTAGAGGGGCCTTCACGTCTGGGTTGATCCCACTTTTGTTTGAACACCTTGACGAATACTCTTTCTCCTGGTTGCACCGTCTGTAGTTGTTCTGGGATGGTATTGTCCCTATCTTCTGTGGCTCCTTTCACCTGTTGACATAACTTTATGGATTTGAGTTAAATGCTGTACAACCAAGATGTATCTAACTCTTCCAATCCATTGTGTTATGTCCATGTAATCTATCACAAAGTGCCTGAAAGGGCCACCTGGTGGAGGAATGTGTGCAATTGGTGCTGAAAATGCTTTTCTTTTATTGTAGTGTGCACATACTTCGCACTCATGCAATGTTTTATCAACCGTAACTGCCAAAAATGGCGTCCTCAAGACTTTAGGCAGCTTGATCACCTCCCCCCTTGCACAATGGTCCTGACCATGTGCACTCCTAATAGCAACCCATAATAATGACACAGGTAACACTAAATGACCATGTGTGCTTCTCCACAGCCCTTTCTGGGGGTCGTCTTGGGAAACTTTGACTGCCCCCCTTTTCAACCATACAGATTTTTCATGAACACTAGCTCTGTCCTGAACTATTATTAGCGATGAGAGAATTGTGAGAGGCTCACAATCTGCTGCAAATAACAATGGAGCCATCCTTGTACCTATTGCTGCTTGTTTAGCATCTGCCAAATTATTGCCCTTTGCAATCAATGTGTCTGTTTTTTGATGTGCTTGACATTAAATGATTGCCACTGCCGCCGGGCAATGCATGGCTTCTAACAGTGCTGAAACACCCTCTCCATGCGTTACAGGAATGCCATCTGCTTTGAGGAAACCTCTTTGTTTCCGAATACTACCATGTATGTGACATACACCATATGCATAAGCTGAATCTGTGTATACATTTAGGCGTTTTCCTTGTGCTATTTTACATGCTGCCGTTAGGGCTTTGATTTCTGCTAGTAAACAGAAGATGAGTTATACATAAAAACCTAATAAAAATTAACACCACCACTGCAAAAGAGCAACTAAATCAAAAAATGTAATGTCGACTCTTAAACATCAGATCTTTGTCATCTAATGCTGGACTAGTAAATGATTTAATATCAGATAATCAGATTGATTTTGTCACACCGAAACCTGGCTGAGACATGAAGAATATGTCAGTCTAAATGAATCCACTCCGCCTAGTCATATTAATACTCACGCTCCTCGAGGCCGAGGTGGTGGAGTTGCAGCCATATTCGACTCAACCTTATTAATCAATCCTAAACCTAAACTAAACGATAACTCTTTTGAAAGCCTTGATCTTACGCTTTCAAACCAAACATGGAAAATAATGAAGCCAATCTTATTTGTTATAGTGTACCACCCTCCTGGTCCGTATTCTGAATTTCTATCTGAATTCTTATTGAGTTTAGTCCTTAAAACAGATAAAGTAATTATTGTAGGTGACTTTAATATTCATGTGGACGTCGATAATAATAGCCTTAATACTGCGTTTATCTCATTATTAGATTCAATTGGGTTCAGTCAGAATGTACTGTAGAAATGTGATTATTACATCTAGCTAGTTTTACATATGCTCACT
>CALSCE010010630.1:3528550-3541255 GCA_943593645.1 Bovichtus variegatus
TGTGTGTGTGTGTGTGTGTGTGTGTGTGTGTGTGTGTGTGTGTGTGTGTGTGTGTGTGTGTGTGTGTGTGTGTGTGTGTGTGTGTGTGTGTGTGTGTGTGTGTGTGTGTGTGTGTGTGTGTGTGTGTGTGTGTGTGTGTGTGTGTGTGTGTGTGTCAGGAGAAAGACAACCCAGCTTCGTCTCAAAATGGCTCTACAGCAGAACAGTACTTTGACAATTCCAGTCTGGAGTGTGCCATACAGTCCTGCCCTGAACTACTAAAGAAAGGTACAGAACTGATACTGCCCTCCTCACACAATTACCCACAACATCTATGTTCAATTTCTTTATTTTTAATGGTTATTAAGAGAAAGGCAAAAGCTAGTTTTCATGTGGTCCTTAGTTAACGGATAAGTTCTGTTTATGTGTCTTTGCTGGTACAGTGACTATGTAATTCTAATGTTTGTAATTGTCTTTCCTACAACCATCGGGAGAGCAAAAATAACTCTGTGTTTCTCTTCTGATAAGAAATGGTGTTTCCTCATAATGTAATGAACAGATTTCCAGTCCATGTTTCCTGAGGCTCCATCCTCTGGTATGATGGTGGTCACAGTGACCCAAAAGACTGAGAACGATATGACGTCATGGTGTGCTGAGGTGGAACAGGAGCGAGAGCAGACGCTTGCTAAGGTGAGTTGCTTTGTAGAATTTGTTAGAACTGAGGTTAGGGGATTAAAATGCGTTTCAATGATTGCGCAGGCTGAGACACTCTCCTGCAGTCCACACTGCCAGAATCTGCTACAGCCTTGGACTACAAGGACCATGGAGCCGGAGTCTGCGCTAAAACTATTCTCATTACATCATTTAGCATCTCATTCAGGAGTCTTGAAGTATATCCTAGTTTAGATACTGTTCTCTCCAATAGATTAAAAACCTAAAAAGCAAAAAGAGAACAGTATTTTTAAAGCAGATATTTTGTTTAATGCTTGTACTGATTTTTAAAAAAAAAAAAAAAAAAAAAAAAAAAAGGTGAATCCTCAAGTCTGATGTTTTAAAGTTGGTTGGTTTCAGATCTATCCAATGATGTTGTGTTTTGTGTTGTGGATGAATCTATTTGACTACTGTATTTGGTTTTGCAAGGTATTATAAACAAAATTGGGTGATTCTAATCAGCCTTGAGATTTGTTTGTTTGCAGTGTGGAGAGTTTGATATTTTATTTAGTTTTTTAAAGTGGAGAAATTCTCAATGGATTCTGGTTATTAATGGTTCTTGATTTCTATTCTTTGAGGGGGGTCAAAACAGGTCACATGCTTATTTGCGTAATTGTGTATTTATGTAAACCTTTAAACAATTTATGTTCACAACTCACAACCTGTAAATTAATTCCATACAGTTTAATTAAGTTGTTATTAAATAATATGATTCAATCTGTTCATTCAGTCAGTAATCTGTAAATCTTCAGAAAACACAAAATCACTAGTCATTCTCTGCTTTGCAGTTTGTTGATGGAGCAAAGGAGATCTGCTACGCTCTGCAGAGAGAAGGATTCTGGGCTGACTTTATTGACCCATCCTCAGGCCTGGCGGTAAGATACCACTGTCACTTTGTGTTGTAAGGGAGTAACACTTAGTTAGGGATGGGGTTCAATAGCATTTCGTCAAATCTGAATTCCTGCCCTCCGATACCCACACTACCATACTATTTAATATGCCAGAAAAAGTTTTAGTATGTCCCAATACATAGTATATCAAATGCCGTATGCCAAAAATACCAGAATGTCCTACTGCATCCCGTCACATTTTGCTCTATGTAAGCCAGCAAGCTTTTCTGGCTGTTCTGACCCACAATCCTTCGCGTAGGGGATATATGAGCAAATGAGTCGAAGTTCAAGTTGCAATGTTGGGACGAAGTCCTAATTGTATGCATACTGCATGCAACAGTACATACTTTGTCGGGGCAGCTGCGGTACATACTAAAAGTAAAAAGAAAAAGTATGTGATTTGGAACGCAACCTTAGTCTCGGCTCTGACATTCATTTACCTCCATTAGCCAACTGACTCACCGGGCACAGAGTCATTATGCTTTTGCGTTGTCCATACGTAAGAAAAATAAAATAAAACAGTTTTAGACTGTTTTATTTAGACAAAGTTCTTGGATCTTTAAAAAAAAAAAAAAAAAGTAAAAACGGTTTTGAAGATAAAAAAACTTTGATTTCTTAATGTAAGGTGTTAGTATTTATTAAAAAAAAAAAAAAAAGAAGATACCCAGATCTACACCCCAGCGTCCAAATTACATTGATAATTAATGTTTGAAAAAACTTAACTCTGCGTTGTGCCTGACAGTTCATGGAAGAGTAAATCTGCACTTTTAGCTTAGTAGCTTGGTACGATTGTGCTTTTGTTCACTGTAGTGCTGCACAGGGTGGAGAAGAATCATGTGTATGCCCATCCAACCATTAGTTGGATGGGCAAACCAGATTATTAGATTGGGGGAAATTACTCAGGTTAACTCAAAGTTCACATTGCTCTGTAGTTCAGCCCCACATACACTGCCATGCACAGTGAAGTTTAAAATGTGAAAGTGACCTGAAAGCGAGTTTGTGAAAGCTGTTGGGCACTGTGAAACAGGGAGATTACCATACACTTCTCATTAGCGCTCTGAGCTCAACAATGGGATAGGTGCAGTGTTAGTGCTAAGTGCCTAGCTCATTGCTGATATATAATAACAAATACATTCATGCTGAAGAAGCCATTACACACCTTTTCAGTCATTTTCTTTGTTAGCTGTAATGTGATTTGACCTGCTTGGCTAGAAAGCGGTGAGTGCAGTTAAAGTATGAATTATTTTAGCCTGGAGTGTAATTTTGAAGTGTCAAAATGTGAGCATTGTCAAGTGCCTAAGAAAGCCACCTGAAAGTTGAGCATATCAGCCCTCTCTGTAGGAAAACAATGGCTTCTGTGGCACCACGCTGCTGCTGATCATGTGTAAACAAAACTGACAGTTTTGCAGTCTTTTAGCACAGATATGCAGACCTTATATGTGTATTAATTTGTTACACTGACACAATTCAAAGCCGCTGATTTGTTGTATTCAGCCTCTTGAAAATGTATTGAAGATGGATGTGATCGGATAGCTATATGATAAATGTTTGTTCCTCTCCAGTTCTTTGGCTCGTACACCAACAACACGCTGTTTGAGACCGATGACCGGTACCGTCACCTGGGTTTTCAGATTGAGGACCTGGGCTGCTGCAGAGTGATCCGACACACTCTGTGGGGGACACATGTTTTTGTGGGGACAATATTCACCAACGCACCATCCAGCAGCCTTATTATGAAGAAGTTGCAGGGCTGCTGAACACAACACAGGGAACTGGGTTGCCATTAAAACTGTAAAACTGTATAGTACATGAACTGTTTGGTGATGGTATTCTATTCTTGACTGCAGCTTCATAATTTAAACAAAAGAACATCTTAAACTGACTCCTTTTGTGTTTTTACCTCTCCAACATGTATGTATAAATATTAGTTGATTTTGATTCATATTTACAGATTACAATCCCAAGAGCTGAAAAGCTGCTGTCAGAATCAAATCACTCTCAGCAACTCTCAGCCTCTTTCTCACTACGCATCTGATGGTGATTTTTTTCTTGGAAGGAAAAGACTACTGTTGCCCGCACTGTGCCCTGATTATGTAATATTAATACAAGCTGGGGAACACTGAACATACAATGTATCTACACTTGTACCATATTAAATTGTACATTCTTTGAAAATTCAAGAAACTGAAAATACTTACGAGTTCCTACTGGTACTCAAATGTTGGTACAGTGGGGAAAAACAAGACTATTGGGAACAAGGGAGTGACAATTGGGCAACCATTTTAGAGAAAAGGAGAAATAAATTATACTCTAAATATTTTGTAAAAATTGGTTACAGTGCTGGAAAACTAAAATTAAGTTTGGAGAAAATAATGTCAACAACGCTGATACTGTACAGAGCTTGAAGTAATTGTGGTATAACATGTTTAACAGTTACAATATGCTATGATCAATATTAAAAGAGATCAGAATGTCAGCTTTTATTTCCTAGTATTTACATATATGCTTTTCAGTTTTAGAACATAGCACCTTAGAATTACCTACACATAGCATTACCATAAAACTTAAATAAAAGCCTGGGCTATCAATTCGATTCTGAACTCACTCTGCATATATTTGGGACATGCGTTTAATTTCTTTTGCAAAAATAATCTTTCTCAGTAGAAGATGGGGAAATACTCTCAAATTGTTTATTTAAACCAGTAGGCTTATCAATATTACTTTTCATATGGTACCTTAAACGTGAGCATTGTTCACTCTCAAGACCATTAATGATGCTCATTTTGCAGCCCACCATACCGACAAAAACTCTTTATTCTCTGATAACACACCTGCTTGTTGACGACCAGCCTATTTGGCATTCCAAAAAAAAGAAAAGGGCTGGACACTTTTATTTTGATGCCAGCAAGGTCTAAAACAAGCATACCCAACAACACGGTGCAGGAACTTAGACTGTATAAAGATGGGCAACATGACGGCTCCCCTAAAATGAACCCAAAATATCTCGATCGCCCTCTGGGGCCGTGTTCACAAACACTCTGAGAATACTCTCAGAGAGCTCCTAATTTAGCCTAAACATTTCTAGCAAGGAGTCCTAGTTTAGGAGTGATGTAGGGAAACTTCTCAGAGTAACTCTGAGCGAGGAAGGTACAGAAACTTTTATCTTAGTGACGAGGTGTGGCTGACCTCGTTGCTAGGTGTGACAATCTTTTATAAAGGTGTGATTGGTTGATCAAAAGAGGAAGAAAATTAGGGATGATGTACAAAGAATGGACAGTGAATCAATCAGTCTAGTCATAGAATTGAGTCTTTATTAAGACATAGTGTAATTAGTAAAATTTTATGTAATGAACATCTGTTGAATAAATTGTAAGCCATGCTAAAAGTAACCTACAAAATGTTTGAAAACAGACCTGCTTGCGGAGTAGCCTATTCGCATGCTGATAGTAGTTGTTATAGTTATTAGATTACGTTTTTAACAGGAAGGTTAGCCAACGCTGTCGGACCGTTGTGTTCATATCCAGTGTCAGCAGATATGGCGAGAACATTTCTGAAACATTAATCACGAGGCTATGCAATTGAACAAGCGTCAATTTGTTTATAAATGTATTTATAGAGATATTATGTTGTGTGTTTCTAGCCAAACAGCTACCGTGGTGCTAACGTAGCAGCTAGACGGGTCACGCTAAACAAGCGGTGGCTGTGCTTGGCTCGTGATTGGTTCTAGCGGGTGTGTGGACGGGACCTTGATATCGCGGCTCCAGCCTCCCAAACACTACTTTTTCACTACTGCCCCCCATCATGTGTAAAACCAAGTTACCAGATGAGCCTAACCCCTTTTATGCTCACTTTGATCTCCTCAACGAAGAGTCAGATATCAAGTCTGCCACGCCTCCAGAGGACCGGCCACTGCCAGTATCTACAGCGGATGTAAGAAAAACCCGGATGAGAGTGAATATGAGTAATGCTGCTGGGCCTGATAATATTCCCAGTCGTGTACGAATATGTGATAACCATATGTGATGCCATCTCCACTGCCCTCCCTGGAAAATAACACAACCTACAGTACATCAGAATACTAATTGTTGGTTTCAGCTCAACATTTAAATTTTTTTTACATCCATCCTTTTTTCATGCAAATTAAGTTTTCCATTACGGTTCTCGAATGTTCGTTTACGGTTTTAGAATGTTCGGTTACGGTTCTAGAATGTTTGGTTACGGTTTTAGAATATTAGGTTACGGTTCTAGAATGTTCGGTTACGGTTCTAGAATATTCGGTTACTGTTCTAGAATATTCAGTTAAGTTTCTAGAATGTTCGGTTACAATGCTCGTTTATGGTATTAGAATGTTCAGTTACAATGTTCGGTTACGATTCTAGAACGTTTGTTTATGGTTCTAGAATGTTCGGTTACGGTTCTAGAATGTTCAGTTACAGTTCTAGAATGTTCCGTTACAATGTTATGTTACAGTTCTAGAATGTTCCGTTACAATGTTCCGTTACAGTTCTTGAATATTCAGTTACGGTTCTAGAATCTTTGGTTGTGGTTCTAAAATGTCTGGTTACGGTTTTAGAATTTACGGTTACGGTTTTAGAATGGGCTAATACAATGTTCGTTACGGTTGTGGAATGTTCGGTTACGGTTCTAGAATGTTCCGTTACAATGTTCTGTTATGGTTTTTGAGTGTTCTGTTAAGGTTCTAGAATGTTCTGTTACAATGTTCGGTTACGGTTCTAGAATGTTCTGTTACAATGTTTGGTTACAGTTCTAGAATCTTCAGTTACAGATCTGAATGTTCTGTTACAATGTTCTGTTACGGTTCTAGAATGGGGCTCAGGCTGCAGCCAATTCCCAATCGAGCAATAATTTAAACCTCCTCCTGACTGGACTACTTTGCCAGATTGTACTTTGTGTCATGCAAGTCTCTTCAGCGTTTCTTCCTGCACAGATCTCCCGGTACCGACCCTGCCTGTCCCCGACCTGCCTGCTTCGCCCGTTTTCTGGTGTATGCGCTACACACTTACATACTGCTATCCTTCTAGGTAGCTGCACTGCATCGAAGAGTTGTAAAATAATGTCTCCGTGTGTGATAAGCTTATTAGTTGATGTTACCATACCTCTGTTTTTCCATTGTTGAGCAAATACATGTACACACAAATATGCATAGTTACTTTCTATCTATATATTTATATATTAATAGTTAAATCTTTTCCCAATTTGCATGCTTCTGTTAATGCAATTAATTGAGTTGCCTGGGCTGAGAAGTGTGGAGGTCAGGCTTCTGCCTTTAGAACGTCTGTGTTTGTAACTACAGCAGATTCTGTTGATGTGCCATCAGGATTCTTTTGACATGATCCACCAACAGACATGGTTATGTCTGCATTCGTGTGTGGAATGTCAGTTAGATAATTTCTTGGTAACACTCTCCTCTCTCTTTGCACTAGACAATGTGGAGCCCCGTCAGTAGATATGGGGAGTAAAGTGGCTGATTTAATGTGCTACATATTTCAATGGTCAGGTGTGGTTGTGGTAACAGTACTGCAATGCATGCTAAGTGTCTAGCTGGAGACATGCATGTTGTTTTGTTTTGTAACAACAATACTGATACAGCGTGTGTGACTTTTAAAGTCAATGGTCTGAATAGTACTATTGCTGCAGAAGCCTGTACTGCCATGGAGGCTGCTGTCACTGCTTGTAGACACACTGGCCTGGCTTTTGCTACTGAGTCCACTTGTGACGAGTTGTATGCAATAGAACTTTACCTAGTTCCATGTTGTTGGGTTAGTACTGATGTTAGAAACCCATTTTTGCAATCTACTGTTTGGACAAATGTTTTTTTATAATCTGTTAACCCTAAAACTGAGGAGCTTGCTAACATTTGTTTTATTTTTGTAAAGGACTCTTCTGCTTCTAGTGTCCACTGTATTTTATCATGAGCTGCCATAGGCACTTCATAAATAGTTTTAGATAACGGATTAGTTAATTCAGCATAATTGGGTATCCAGCTTCTACAGAAATGAGTCATTCCTAAGAATGACATCATGTGTCTCTTAGTCTGTGGTTCAGGTGCTTGTAGAACAGCTGTTCTTCCTTCATCAAGTGATCCACCTTTTTGCTGAGATGTTCTACCCTAAATACTTAACCTCCTCCTTCCAGAGTTGGAGTTTATTTTTACTGACTTTATGTCCCTGGTCACATAAAAACTGTAGTAGAGCTAACATGCCTGTTTTGCAGTCCTCTCTGTTTTTGGAACATAATAAAATATCATCTCCTATTTTTTTGGTGGTTCGAACTTGCTGCCATTGCTTGTGAAAATACGGTCGTTTTTTCACAATAACTTTGAGGTATTCTAGTAAAAGTATACTTTTTACTGATTTTCTTAGCATTTGTTTTGCATGGTGTTGGAGAATTACAGATTTACATGCTCCTGAGTCGCACAAAAATGTTACTTATTTTCCTCCTATAATTAGGGTTAGGGTTTTAGACAAAAGTCTTTTAAATAAAATATCCAAAATGTGTAAGCTGCCAGCAATGGAGAATGTTGTATCTATGACTTTGATACAGTCAGATGGCTCTACACCAGGGGTCACCAACACGGTGCCCGCGGGCACCAGGTCGCCCCCAAGGACCACATGAGTCGCCCGCAGGCCTGTTCTAAAAATAGCACAACTCACTAGTGAGCTGCGTCTAAAATTTAATTTTATTCTGTTGCTATTCTTTTTTTAATCACACTTGCATTCATATAGATTTAAAAATGACAATATCTTAAAAATATGTTCATTATACATGAAGTTTAGATAAGGTTAGGTGAACTCTGACCTACTCTAGTTCTAAGGTCAGTATTGTGCGCGTGACAAGTGGAGAGTAAGCTAGCGGGCGCAGCGAAGATGGGCGCTGAATGCAGTTTCTTACCCCAAAAACATGGCAGAAAAAAGAAAGAAAACTTATCACTTTCACAACGAATGGGAGGAGGAGTTCTTTTTTACGACTGTGAAAGAATCCTGCGTGTGTCTCATTTGCGGGGCGACTGTGGCGACGGCAAAGCGGCACAATGTGGAGAGACACTTCACTACGTGTCACAAAAGCTACCATGCTAACTACCCACCGGGAAGCGCACTACGGGCAGAAAAAGCCCGCGAGCTAAAGGCAGCTTTGGGTAAGCAACAGTCTTTTTCACGAGGCCGGCGAAAAAGTCACAAAAAGCAACCGAAGCCTCGTTTAGAGCTACACATTTTCTGATCAAGAAGAAGAAGGCATTTTCAGACGGAGAAGTTGTCAAAGAAGCAATGATTATAATTGCTAACACTGTACTTAAAGACGAGAAAAATGGAACCGATCCAATCTCCACTCTGTCCGACGTCCAACTGGGGGCATCTACGGTGGCTAGACAGGTGTCAGCTATGTCTGGTAACTTGGCCGATCAGCTGGACCGGGATCTGGCGAAGAGCAGCTGGTTTAGCATCCAGTGCAACGAGTCCGTGGACAGCAGCAGTACAGCGCAGCTGTTGGTTTTTATCCGGATGGTGTTTGAAGATTTCTCCACAAGAGAAGAACTCCTGACACTACCGCCCTTAAAGACAACTACGAGGGGAGTTGACATTTATAACACGGTGAAGGAGTTTTTCGTGCAGAAAAAAGTACCATTGGAAAAGCTGGTAGCGGTGACTACAGACGGGACTCCTGCTATGATCGGCCGACATACAGGTTTCATCGCTCACTGTAAAGGTGACCCAGACTTCCCAAAATTTCTGCATTACCACTGCATCATTCACCAGCAGGCATTATGTGCAAAAGTGATCGGCTTTGGCCATGTGATGACTCCCGTTGTGAAAATCATAAACATCTGCTCCAAAGCAAAACAGCACAGGATTTTCAAGGTGCTATTGGAGGAGATGTCAGCTGAATATGGTGACCTGCTGCTACACACAGAAATCCGATGGCTCAGCAGAGGACGAGTTTTACTTTGTTTTTTGTCATTTTTGGGTGAAATCAAAGAGTTCATGCAGTCCAAAGGCGAAGACGTCTCACTGCTAGAGGACACAGAGTGGACACTTGAACTTGCATTTTTGACGGACATTACTGGGAAACTAAACCACTTGAACTGCGAGCTGCAAGGCAAAGGTAAGACTGTTGTTGATATGATAAGTGCTTTAAATGCATTTAAAGCCAAGATGAACATTTTTTCTGTCGATTTACAGAGAAAAAAGGTGCTGCACTTTCCCTCTGTGCAGTTGGTGCTGAAAGACAATGCTTCTGCATCTGAGACATTTGACAAAGTTGCAGAAAAGTACTGTGAAGTCATAAACAGACTTGGGCAAGAGTTTGAGAATAGGTTTTGTGACCTTGGTCAGCTTGAGCCATGTGTGTCATTCATCATTTTTTATCTCATGAGAAAAATAAAGTTCATTGTTTGTTTAGAAAGTAAAAGTTCATTACTGAAATAATGTAAAAAGGAAATACTTTTTGTCATTGCATTGTATGTTGTACAATATTTCATTGTACGTACATTGTATGTCAGAAAAAACTGATTGGTTGGCAATGCGCATTTAAAACACTATGAATTGGGGATTCAGAATCAGAATCAGAAAACCTTTATTCGTCCCACAGCGGGGAAATTTACAGTGCTACAGCAGCAAGAGGACAGTGCAGATAAAGGTTAAGTACAAGATATAAGTACAAAAAAACACAACAAGTAAGTAAGTAAGTGGTAAGTGATACAGAAAGTGCACAGTGAGAGTAATACTCTAGCAGCCAGTGGTAACAATAATACATACTAAAAAGAGATATATTGCACATTCGTACTGCACATGATTGTATTGCACAGTAAGGTAAGTAAGTAAATAAAAACAGTAAGAATAGTAATAAATAAATAGTACGGGGTGTATTGCACATGAGCGGAGGAACAGTGGTGTTACAGCCACATTGAGTGTGTGGTGGTCTACCAGGGGCCGTGGTGATTGTACAGTCTGACTGCTGCAGGAAGGAAGGACCTGCGGTATCTCTCCGTGTGACACCGCGGGTGAAGCAGCCTGTCACTGATGGAGCTGTTCAGTGCGGAGAGAGTGTCCTGGAGGGGGTGGGACATGTTGTCCAACAGGGATGACAGCTTGGCCATCATTCTCCTGTCTCCCACCACCTCCACAGTGTCCAGAGGGCTCCCCAGGACAGAGCTGGCCTTCTTTACCAGTTTGTTAAGTCTCTTCCTGTCAGCAGCAGAGATGCCGCTGCCCCAGCAGACCACTCCATAAAAGATAGCTGAAGCCACCACAGAGTCAAAGAAGGTCCTCAGGAGTGCCTCCTGCACTCCAAACGACCTCAGTCTCCTCAGCAGATAGAGTCGGCTCTGTCCTTTCTTGTACAGAGCCATTGAATTGTCTGACCAGTCCAGTTTATTGTTCAGGTGAACCCCCAGATACTTGCAAGATTTTACAATCTCAATGTCCGTTCCCTGGATGTTCACTGGTGAGGGTGGAGAGTGTTTGCGCCTTCTGAAGTCCACCACCAGCTCCTTGGTCTTCCCTGAGTTGAGCTGGAGGTGGTTCTTCTGGCACCAGAGAGCAAAATCCTGACTAAGTTCCCTGTACTCCTTGTCGTCCCCAACAGAGATGAGGCCAACAATAGCAGAGTCGTCGGAGAACTTCTGCAGGTGACATTTTGCCGTATTGTGGGTGAAGTCTGCGGTGTAGAGGGTAAAGAGAAACGCCGCCAGAACCGTTCCCTGGGGGGCCCCCGTGCTACTGACAATTGTGTCTGACTGACGCTCCCGGGTCCTCACGTACTGTGGGCAATTGGTGAGGTAGTCCAGGATCCAGGTGGTGAGGTGGTGGTCCACCCCCGAGCTCTGTAGCTTGTCTCCCAGAAGCAGGGGCTGGATGATGTTGAAGGCACTGGAGAAATCAAAGAACATGATTCTCACAGTGCTCCCAGCCCTCTCCAGGTGAGAGAGAGATCTCTGTATGAGGTAGATGACAGCGTCATCAACCCCAGTGCCAGGCTGATAGGCGAACTGTAGCGGGTCCATTGATGATCTCACAAGGGGCCGAAGATATCCAAGGACCAACCTCTCCAGGGTCTTCATCAGCTGCGATGTCAGCGCCACCGGCCTGTAGCTGTTGAAGTCCTTGGGACGAGGGGTCTTTGGCACAGGTACCACACAAGATGTTTTCCACAGCTGTGGTACCCTCCCTTGTTTCAGGCTCAGGTTGAAGAGTAGCTCCACTATCCCGCACAGCTGGTCTGCGCAGGATTTGAGGAGCCTTGAGCTAATGCCATCTGGACCCGCAGCCTTTCTCACCTTACTCTTCTTGAGTTCCCTCCTCACTTGGTTCGTTGTGAGGGACAAAGTGCAGGTAGCAGGTGGGGGGGTGGGGGGTGTGGCAGGAGACAGGGTAGGTGTGTAGGGTGACTGGTGGCTAAGGGTTGAGGTAGGAGGGTGGGTGGAGGTTGCGATGGGGGAGGTAACAGGGTCGTATCCTGGTGATACAGAAAGAGGGGTTGCAGCAGGTGGGAATGGGCCGGGGGAGGGGTGCCTGACTGATCAAATCTGTTGAAGAAAATGTTCAAGTCATTCACCCACTTTATGTCCCCCTTGGGCTGCTGACATGTTTGAGTAGGAGCTGCTGTAACAGGCTGCCACTCGAGCGGCGCCTAGGTAAGAACATTCATTTATTTTGTGGAATTTGAGAGGGCCTCCTTACTTATTCAGGCAAGGCTTTTTGTCATTGCATTGTATGTTGTACAATATTGCATTGTACGTACATTGTATGTTAGAAAAGTAAAAGTTAATTTCTGATGTAAAGTAAAAAGAAAATACTTTAGCTTACAAAGAAAAATGTAACAAACATGTCAGATGGCTTAATTTTTAATAAAAGGCTTCAATATGACTTGTCCAAAAGTTTTTATTAAACCACTCATTACTTTACAAAAATACTGTTCGCCGGATATGTAAGGATGACGGAGACCTTAATTCAAATTATGTCACCTTGAAGTATCATATTAGCAAAGCAATGGTGACGTTTATATAATGTAAAAAGAAAAATACTTTGTTACAATGTTCATTGTAAGTTAAACATGTCAAAAGCCCATCGAAATGAATGCTTATATGACGTCACAGTTGAAGGTTGAT
>CALSCE010010634.1:0-13620 GCA_943593645.1 Bovichtus variegatus
AACCCTACCAGGAGCACTAGGCTCCCGACAACACAGCCCTCAGGTTCTAGCAAATCTTTTTTGGTAGCATGTGAGACAAAGCCAACCAGGCCCGACCTCAGCGACTTTTAATTTATTTCCTGAAGTTGCTACATTTTGTCAACAAAAAACAAAAAGGCATTAAAAGAAGCATCACCAGACGGGGCAGCAGATCAATGATCAATTGGAAGAGGCAACTAAGCAATCATCATCGGAGATGAATCACGGATGTAAGCAATGGCTGTCAACAATAAGCTGCAGCTCTAAGAAGCCACAGTCAGGTAAGCCTTACTGGTGGATGAGCGCATTAAGCTGTATATTAATGGAAGGGACTCAGCGTGCGTATTCACCGCTGTTTATCTCCGTTCTGTCTCTTTGAAGTTACCGCTGCTTTGCTGATGTGGGAATGTGATGCTTGTTGGAAGAATTTCCTTTCGGTCTGTGAATGTGTTTTAAATGCACACACATTGTATTGACTAAAATTGAAAAGGAAATTAAAAGTAGGAAAATGAGTCAAATAAATGCTGGTGTTGAAAGTTTTGCAATGGAGTGTGGAAAAAGAGAAACCAAAGCACTTATGAGAGGAAATCAAAAATGTCTCACATGTTCAACCTCATATGGAGAATTTAATTAAACTGTATGAAAATGCCACCATGTCACATTACATGTTGATTCCTTTACTCCCAGAAGATGAACAAAATAAGCAAAATGCATACTTTGCCAGCATTGTGGAATACAGTGACACAATTTCAAGGGATGTTAAACAGTGGCTGAATGAATCTGAGGAATTCTTCCACAAAGGCAGCCATGGTCAATCTGGTTTTGCTACACTACCTTAAGGAGTGCTTGATTTTCTAACAGCGCATGAACGTCAAGTACCAATACAGGATATGTCTATAATCATGACATTTGATATACAAGATGATATAGAGGCAGAGCAACCAGATCACAAAACTCTGCTATTGGACGAAAGTCTGCCGCTTCTACTGCCTCTTCTGTCTTAAAAGGGACGCTGACCTGGCAGCAAGACAGCAATTATTAAAGGTCAATTATGAACTGGAAGAAGAGGAGGAACGACTAAAGAGAAGGAAGAAGCAGCTTCAAATGGATGAGGAAATTGCAGCACACATGGTTAAATTACAGGTGTTACAAGCTTGGAGCATAATAAGTGGAAAACATTCCATAACAAAGCATTTGGGTAGAATAAACTCTTACTTGGAACCACAAGCAATTAAAACCACAAGTTCTCAGTGCCAAGGCCAATTAATGTGTGCCACAAATTAAACAAAAGAAGATCAAACATACTTGGATCCAAGAACAAGGCCTGATGAGAAAATTGCACCTTGGTTCATTCCTTCTGAGCCTATGTCACTTCAAGAACCCAAGGAACATTCAGTATATTGCAATGCTAAATTGAACACACTAATATAATATGGATACGCCTTGAATGCCATTTTTGGATCAGAAAAAAAAGATCAAAACAATATGTTTGGCATCACGAGAAAGCAAAATGAAATAACAACAGTCTTGATACAACAGCAATGAGCAGATCTGTCACTGTCTATTATTGTTTTTATATTCAGCGATTGGCAATTTGCCCACTGGCAAGCTTTCTCTCTCTGACCAGCTTCCCGCTGGTGTTGGCCATCACAGGGAGGTGTAGGGTTGCCACTGCCCCCTCCGTTGCCACCAAAGGTTTTTGCTTGTCCGGCTCAACCGGCTTTAGTCTCGCCCTCGCTCCCAGACATCTGGCAGTGTGTCGAGGCGTCGTGGCAACAGTCATTGAAAACAAGAGCCCCGGTTGTGGGATGCTGTTGGATTTCTTGATGGTGCAGGGTGGCATAGAAACATCTTATCCAGGCGTTCCCCCCATCGATGAAAGCCTTCCGCAGACAGCAGGATGGAGAGCAAAATAACCTCTACCACCGCTGCTGCATGACAGAGAGACGCTGGAGAATTTTGATAAAATATTTCAGATTGGAGCGCAACTGGCTGCGGCGGCCAATAATCTGGGTTTGTTGGGTGTTTCGCTGGTATTCAAAATGCCCCAGAGGAAGGATGAGCTGAGGTGCAGCAATGCGACAGTGAGGAGAAGAGAGAGATGGTGGTACAGAGCACCCATGGCTCCCGCCACCTCAACTTCCCAGGCTGCCTCAACAGAGGTGTTCCCCAACACTGGCCTCCACCTCCACGAGGCCCTGTCACATGGCTGCAGTTGAACTCAGACAGAGCTCCATGTCAACAGAGAAGAGGAAGAGGCAATGGTCAATGGGTAAGTCAGCAGCATCACAGCGGTGTGCCTATTCATGAACGCTATAACCGATGTATTGTAGTCAGAAAACACATCTCACCTGGTATAGCTTTGAATAAAATATCTAACCCCCGTTGTGGCCGTCTGTGGGAGTGGGGCTTGGTTTTGGTGCCAGCTGCTGGCAGAGAGGTGGGAGAGTCTCAGCCAGAGATCAAACAGCTGGACAAAATCAGGTAATCAGTCACCTGATATAAGTATGGGGGTAATCTGGTTCCTGGAGGAGGGACATGTGCGTCAGAGAATGGCCTGAGGACTTTGGGAGAGACCGTATTGAAGCGTGTTGTTTGCTTTTGCCAGGAAAGACTAAGGCGGTGACCATTAGAAACTGTTTTCATTTCACCACCTCTCCCTTCTGTCATTTTTAACTGCGCAGTGCAGGAATCGCTCACAGCGGCATTTCCATGTGACTGTGGATCAGCGCTCACAACGCGCTTCCTGCATGTGCAGTAGACAGGTGGCATCACCTCTTCATTTAGGAATAATACACTGTATTATTTGGCTTAACTCTTATACTATATATCTCTGACGTCACAGTGTTCACGATGTGTCCCTGACAGGGTGGGGAGGGATCTGCCTGGAGAGAGCAGTAGGTGGTGTGGCCTCCGACAAAAGTCCCACACATCAACCTCCTCGAGCTTCAGGCAGTGTTTTTGGTCCTCCAGCACTTAAAGCCCCTGGTACAGAGGAAGCATGTGACTAAGTTTCAGTTTCCATAGCCTGTAAACTGAAGTGTGTACTCTTCTTTTGTGGCTTAATTTACATATCAACCTACTTATACTTAATCACTTATATTACTCCAAGCGGTATAATTTCCTGTTACAGAGATTTTATCACTTATATTACTCCAAGCGGTATCATTTCCTGTTACAGAGATTTGATATGTATTAAAGCCAGTGTGGAGGAAAATAAATGAGAGACAGAGAATAATACAAAAAAGTCTTGAGTCAAACAAGTCTGAATGTAACCAGAAAAATTCTGAATATTCTAAAAATAAAGTTATCACTTTATGAGAAAAAAAGTCAAAATATGTCTAGGGCTGTCATAATCATGACATTTTAGTTAAGAATTATTTTTATCATGCATTTATATCATATCATATGACAATTATTTGTCAAACAAATAATTGTAAATAGGCTAAGGATTGAATTGTCTTTTTCTGCTCTAGTGTAAGCCTACCTAGTATGCACACAAAAAAAGTGGTTCAAGACAGTTAAGTAATAGATGCATACACATAGCGGTGTCTCCATCCATTCATTTTATACGACTTATATAATTAGAACCGCTATTTTGGAAGCAACTAAATTCGACAAATCTATTTACAATATCACTAAAAAGGTTATTGGCACCTCTCTTTCATCATCTTGGTTTGTAAAGCAAGATATGTTCTCATATGAGCTGAAACAAAATAACCTGCCTAGCAGTAAGGTCTTTTTTTTTTCCTGACATTGGAAGCTTGTGCTCTCTAACATTAGCCAGGTTTGCATCAAAATGTAACGCACATTTTAACTGAATTTACAAATGAATGAATCCACATTTCAATCTACTGTCATTGTGTGTTTACCGCCTCGAGATAAACAGCTGGTGGCGCTAATTCTTCAGTTTAGTGCCATTAAACTATTGCAGAAGAAGACGGTGCAAAAATAATGCAACTAAAAGGGCTCCAGTCAAATCTCAAATAGTGGAAAACGATGTGGAATGTCCCATCCAATGAAAATATTTAATTTATGTTTGTTTCATGCGTTTTTACCCACCTGCTTTTATATGCAAATTGTGTATAAAAACAGGTAAATGGGTCTGTTTTAATGATAATATTGTAATGACTCAAATAATTGTGACCAGATCAAAAAAAGTTGTAGTATTTTGATTAATTTCATTCTTAAAATTCACCTCAAAAAAATGTGGCCGAATAATCGGTCACAATTTTAATTGTTTTTTTTTTACTTTTGGTTTCTTACCATTACTATGTAATTAAACTGGCATAATACAGTATAAAGGTACTGATGTGACTGTAAATCAAGTCAAAATGTCACTGCAAATTAACTACCATATTTCACCAAATACAGACGTCATGTGATATTATTAGTCCCGTGTGAATCGGCATCTCTGTGATTTGGCTTTGCATTTAGTTTTTTTGCAAGGCTTTTATTTTGTTTAATCCAAGCCTTTTTTATTCCACTTTCCTGGTTGAGAATTATGAAGGTGTTAGCAATTATAAATGAGGGTTTTGACAGCATTTAGTGTGCAAATTCAGGAGGGTCATCTTGCCACATAGCATAGAGACCGATTTGTAAAGGCACAGGAGAAAGAGGTCTTTGTGAGTATTACACATATACTGTAGGTATTATACATAGACTGTATGTATTATATAAACATAAATAGGCATATTTACTAAGAATATTTATAATGTCTATAAATTTGAGTAAAATACAGAATTCGCTTATCCCGTGTGAATGTGCCGCACGAAACACGGATGTGTTTGGAGTAATTTCTAAATCCCATGAGGTCCCCTGGCAATACTTGTCCTGTGCCAATAAGGCTTAAGAGTAACTCCCCAAATGAATAGGAATGGTTGTGGGTAATGCTGCTGAGAGAACTGCAGACCCTTAAAAGCATTTAATTGGTCTGTGGAGTTTCACAGACAGTTTCTAATAAACTAAAGTTTGTAATAATCGGTACAGAGCAGCTACATGCCCAACAAAACTTGCTCTAACCCTACCTACCATGACTCCCTGTACCCAGCCAAAGCGAGTAGGTTCAGGTGATGGTTCCTTCTGCATCTCCTCATCTTCCTCTGAGCTGTCTCCTCCTTCCATCTGTCCACATGTTGTCTCCTCATATATGGGAGGTCTGGAGTGAACCTAGTCAAGTAAAGCCAAGTAAAATGCATCTATATAGGCCAAAAATCACCTCAATCAATAAAAAAAAAAAAAAAAAAAAAACGGGAGGAAAAGGAAGAAATAATTTTTTCGTGAAAGGAGCTCAATTCTGCCTTGAGATTTTGCTGAGATACATAATCAACACTAAAGAGAGGGGACATAAACAAAGAAAGGTACCAATCAATTTAACATTTACAAAGTTATTACATTTTAGTTAATATTTTCATGAAGTATTTCATGGTGTTTGGAAAAATAATGCCTGTTGCTATTGTCAGACAATAATTCAGACAAAGTTCATAAAACTAGTTTAACACAAAAATGACCATGTAAACTTAAAATTCTAATACAGATACCAACAACAGATACTGTGGTAACAGGACTATGACTACAGTGACACCTTTCCAAAGTTTGTCTCACAAAAGATAGATTTCTGAATAAAAAAACTTTTCTAAATCATTTCTAGTAGCTAGTTGTAGCAGCTTTTACAACAGAATCTTGGGCTAAAATTATATTTGATGGAGCAAATGTTGTTAGGTCAAAGAGAGATAGATGACCTAAAACCTAGTTGATGTTAGGAAAATTAGAGGCAACCATTATGAACTATTCAGGTGCATTGCTGTTTTTCTTTTTCTTTATTTTGGTAATTTGAGAAGAGCTAAGCAGAGAAAAGCAGAGGTTCTTTACCTCAGGGTTTGCATGAAGTTGGTACAGAGATGGTCTGAAGTGCCTCCGTCGGCCATACACCTTTGTTTTGGCATAGAAGTCATAGTGTGGCGGGATGTCCAGAGTCTCGTAGCCAGTTAGAGCATCAGATCCAAGGGATGCTACACTGCTTCCATCACCATAGCATTGATAGTAACCAGATTCATCAAACCCTCCAGGTGTTGCCTTCGCATTGGATACTGACAGAGGAAGTTTGTGTCTGTATGCAGCCAGGTGAACACCGTCGCTGGCGACTGGTAACTCCATTCAGAATGGCAGATTTTTCTTTTCTGTATTTAAGTGGATTGCAACCGCAAAGACAGGTTTTTGTAAAAATCTTTTCTTCAAAAGCTGTTCAGGCTTTCTGTAGTGTAATGTGTATGAACAAGGCTTATTTGCAAGGGTTGGTTTTATATTTGACCTTAACCATGCAGGAAGAGCCTAAGGCTATTTAAAAATGGTGGTTCAGTGAACAGTCCAACAAGAATCATTACATAAACGTTTAAGCACGGCATGGACAATTACACATTACAGGATCAACCGAAAAATCCTTCTGGACTGAACTGGCCCAGGAAATACACTGTTCCACTCAATTGGTGCAGACTTATCAGAATTGAAGTATCATAGTCTATTGTATTGATCATTTCCACTTATATCCAAGCTTATGTCTTTGTTGTTGTGTATATTTCTGTTGAGTTTATATCAGTTTTCAATTGCATTTTGTTTTGGGTTGTATAATGACAATCATTAATCATTAATCTCTAGAGGAAATCATTACGCACACAGAGCAACCTGTCAAATAACCTTGACTGAAACAACACAAGGGCAAAACATATATGCTTGTTAAGGAAAGAGGTATAAATGATACTCTACCCTAACAACTAAATTGAAATTTCATATTATTTCCATTATATATTTCATTATACTTTAGGAGTTTTCCCATGACAGTGTATTGCTGCTATATTGCCATATAAATGTCTGTTTCTCTTCATAAGAATAAACAAATGTATTTTTCTGATATAACAATATTAAACATAAAAACAATAAAATACGTTGTTATAACAAGAAATCTTTCTAACTTTGTTTATAGGCCAACAAGATCTACTTAAAACAAGAAACTTTTTACATAATGTTTGTCATGGGGACAGCAATACGCTGCCCTATTTTCCATAGACAACACATGTTTTATTAATCAAGTTTATTTATATAGCCCAATATCACAAATTATACATTTTTCTCAGTGGGCTTTACAGACTGTACAGGATACGACACCCTCTGTCCTTAGACCCTCGCACCGCACAAGGAAAAACTCCCTAAAAGATACCTCACAATTAGTGCGGGAAATATGGAAGAAACCTCAGGGAGAGACTGAGGAGGGATCCCTCTCCCAGGACGGACAGACGTGCAATAGGTGACGTGTGTACAGAACAAACAACATAATTAAAAATACAGCATAGACAATCTATTCGACAGAAAACATGATACGATTGTATATAAAAAAAAAAGATGCATCCAGGGGGATGTCAATACAGGCTTCCTGGTGTCAGGCAGGACCAGGGCAACAGGTGCAGCCACGATTCGCGATCCAGAAGTAATCTTTAATAGTGGCAACCTGCCAGATGAGAGACACAGAAACTCCGGGAATGATGCCCCGGATGGTGAGTTAGTAACATGCATTTAAGGGACATGAATGCATATAAATAGAGAGGGAGAGGAGGAGAGCGAGAAAGATAGGGAAAGGAGGAGAGGAGTGAGTCCCCCGACAGTCTAAGCCTACAGTAGCATAACTAGGGGCTGGTACAAGGCAAACCTGAGCCAGCCCTAACTATAAGCTTTATCAAAGAGGAAAGTCTTTAGCCTGCTCTTAAATGTGGAGAGGGTGTCTGCCTCCCGAACACACACTGGGAGCTGGTTCCACAGTAGAGGAGCTTGATAGCTGAAGGCTCTGGCTCCCATTGTACCTTTAGAGACTCTAGGAACCACAAGTAACCCTGCACTCTGGGAGCGCAATGCTCTAGTTGGTTTATAAGGTACTATGAGATCCTTAAGATAAACTGGAGCCTGACCATTAATCGCTTTGTAGGTCAGGAAAAGGATTTTAAATTCTATTCTGTATTTTACTGGGAGCCAGTGCAAAGCAGCTAATACAGGAGTAATATGCTCTTGTTGCCATCCAGAGTTACTATGTCATCAGACAATACGTTTGAGGCATTTGGGGCCAAGTACAATAACTTCAGTTTTGTCGGTGTTCAACATCAAAGTTGCAGGACATCCAATTTTTTATGTCTTTAAGACATGCTTGAAGTTTAGATAATTGATTGCTTTCACCTGGCTTGATTGATAGATATAATTGGGTATCATCCGCATAACAATGAAAGTTTATGGAGTGGTTCCTTATAATATTGCCTAAAGGAAGCATATATAAGGTGAATAGAATAGGTCCAAGTACAGAACCTTGCGGGACTCCATGACTGACTTTGGTTTGCAGGGAAGATTCATCATTAATGCGTACAAATTGAGATTGCTCAGATGAATAGGATTTAAACCAGCTCAGTGCGGTTCCTGCTATGCCAATGAAATGTTCCAGTCTCTGCAGCAGAATGTCATGGTCAACAGTGTCAAAAGCAGCACTGAGGTCTAACAAGACAAGAACAGAGACAAGTCCTTTGTCTGATGCCAGTAGGAGGTCATTGGTAACTTTCACCAGTGCCGTGTCTGTGCTATGATGAACTCTAAATCAATATTGAAAAACCTCAAATAAAGTATTGTAATGTAGAAAATCACAGAACTGTTTTGCGACTGCTTTCTCAAGAATTTCAGCGAGACATGGAAGGTTAGATATCGGCCTATAGTTGGCTAAAACGTCTGGATCAAGACTGGTCCACTTTAAATGATTCCGGTACATAGCCTGATAATAAAGACAGATTCATCATATTTAATAACGAGGTGTTAATTAAGGCTAAAACTTCTTTAAGCAACTTAGTTGGAATCAGGTCTAAGAGACAGGTTGATGGTTTAAACGACGAAATTGTTGAATTTAGTTGGTTAAGATCGATCGGAGAAAAGCAGTCTAGATATATTTCAGGTGTTACAGTTGTTTTTAAGGTTCCTGTTTTAGAAGCTAAATCATTACCAATTGAGGAGAGGAGATTTATTTGATTAATTTGGTCTCTAATATTTAGAATTTTATCATTAAAGAAGCTCATGAAGTTGTCACTACTGAGCGATATAGGAATAGAAGGCTCAGTAGAGCTGTGGCTCTCTGTCAGCCTGGCTACCGAGCTGAAAAGAAACCTGGGGTTATTCTTATTTTCTTCTATTAATGAAGAGTAGTAAGCTGCTCTGCCCTTACGGAGAGCCTTCTTATATGTTTTAAGATTATCTAGCCAGACTAAACGAGATTCTTCCAGTTTGGTAGAACGCCATTTCCCCTCAAGTTTTCTTGACTTTAGTTTTAGTTTGCAGGTTTTGGGGTTAAGCCACGGAGCTTGCTTTCTCTGTTTTATTATCTTCTTTTTTAGAGAAGCGACAGTCATTCGCAGTGAGGCTGCAACACTATCAACAAGATGATTAATTTGGGAGGGACTAAAGTTATCACAGGAGTCCTCTGTTACATTGATATTGAGACATGGTAATGAACCAAGTGCCGATGGAATCACTTCCTTAAATTTAGCTACAGCACTATCAGATAGACATCAAGCATAGGATATTTTACTTAATGGCTTGTAGTCCAGTAGCAGGACTTCAAAAGTTATTAAAAAATGGTCTGATAAAAGAGGATTTTGTGGACAGATTAATAACATATTAACATGTCATTAATTACAGTGCATCATATCATAGATGGACCACAATGACAGGTACATAACTAGGGACTTCACAACAACCACATATTTACAGGGGTACTCAAGCAATTTAGCATTGCACTTTAGTTTTTACCATACGCTTGTATTGTTTCCACCTTGTGAGTCTCTGTTTGTGTCATCATGGCAAAATGGGCTCCTGGAGACACCTACTTTAGCAGGAACTACCACAGAAGCTGTTTTGAGTACTTGACGAGTCTGTCCAGCCAGTCGCATCACACACATCTTCTAAGGGTGCACCCTGAAACAGTGCCATTCCTCTGATAGGGGTTTCACAACTTCTGAAGGAGGATCCACTCCCACATGCACATAAGGTTGACTATCTAATACGCCAGACGTTGCTTTGAAATAGACTTGCCCAATGTGGTTCCACCATGAGATAAAAATAGCTTAACTGAAGTTCAGAAGGACTTAAAGAATTGTCCACTTAGAACCTGAGGGCCCTCACAGGGAACAAGTTGTGAAGCCTCTCAGCTTCCACAGAAAGGTGGAGGATAAAAAGCCTCAAGCACCGGAGGCCTGGAGACAAAATTCCTTAGCCTGAAAAGCCAAGTTTGGTAATAAGCAGACTATTCTGTCCCCATCCCAAAACCTGAAACATGCTGTATCTACAGAGAGAGCGCTGAGCTCTCCCGCTTGGCTGAAGTAACAGTCAAGAAAAAAGTTGTCTTCCAACAAGAAGCCAAGGGTCAAGACTGGACTGACTAAGAGCTCTGAGAACCACCTGGAGTTCCCAGGAGGGCAGCATAAGCTTACAGGAAGGATGATTCACCCCTAGGGTCCATCCCCAGAGGTCCCAGCGGGCCGTGCATTGATTGAGTGAGTGTTCTCCGCTGTGGCAAAGAGTGGCAACCTCTGCCCGACCACTACCTGTAAGTGCAAGTGCCACTCGCCAGGGTGGGAATCACCCCTGGGACAGCAAATCTGAGGCTGCATTCTTGGGCCCCGTAAGATAAATTGCCCTTAGGAACACTCCCATGGGACTGAGACCACAACAGCCGTGCTGTCCATACTCACCTTGACCTGCCTCCCTCCCTCGACGACACCGAACAGACCTGCACTCCTACACCGCATGCTGGGGCGTTATGTTATGGCCTACCTTGGCCATGCCATCTAGGTGGTGCTCACTGGCACCATTTAAGCTCCTGAGTAACCAGCGGGTTGCAGTATCCTGCCTGGATCAAGCCCAAGACTTCTGCGGATGTTTGATGTCACGGTACTCCGACAAGGGGCCTCTGGCTCCTAGGATACCCATCTGGTGCAGGGGCTCTTGGTGAAAAAGACAGAGGAGGCAAGCCCGGCAGCTGCTTCCGCCCAAAAGAGCAGGGCCTCAACAGAAAAATCACCGGTCTCAAGGCAGTCCTCACCCACAGGGTGAATGATCGACAATATTATCTTCCTTATCATAAATATCCACATACCCAGAGGACCCGCAGCCAGAGCTGTTGGTCTCATCCAGATTACCTGAGGAAGTAAGCAACATAGCATCTTGATGCAGAGGCATATCTGAAAGAGCCTGATGTGCAGATCCAAAAGGCGGTGCTGTGTTGAAGTCATGAATTTGATGGTCTTATGCATATTCTCCAACAGTCTTTGCGTGAGGACCACCCTTGGATGACGGATCGGGTCCTGCTCAGTCCACTTTCGTTCCATACTTGCTTTCTTCACTCCAAACGGAACACCAGCAACTTGAGGGAACCGAACCCTGGCCAGGATGCATATCATCTTCAGGGCCTGCCCCTCTCATCATTCCCCTGCTTAGATGCTCTATATGTTCCTCGTGGCAGAATTAAACCCTGTGCGTCCCACACTGAATATGGAGTCTGAGATGAGAGAAACACACATGCAGCAGTACAACAGTAGAAAAAAAACATGCAAATTATGCAAGTTATCATTTAAAAAAAAGCAGCCCAGTTTAAGAGTGAACAAAATTGCTGCAACAGAACAAAGGAAGAGAAAATGAGACACATGCAATTTAATTACCCTTCTGAATGTAATAAAAACTCCCGAAGCATAGGTGACAGCTCTCCAAGATGCAGAGAGTCGAACACCTACCACCAAAAAAGACAATACAACTGTCAGTCTACAGCTGCTTTCTCTCTCAAAAAAAACAACAGCTCCAAAGCTAATGCACTCCGGTACTGTAAAGTGACAGTATACTCCACTCTACTTACTAAGTCAATATGTGATTATTCTGCACGCGACGAGCACAATCTTCACCTGCAAACAAAACGAATAAACTCACAGCACCAAGAGGGGGCCAAGTGCAAGGCAGCCCAATAATCGACAACCAAAAACCGTGATGGAGCAACAACATACATAGAACAAACTGGTATAAGCTTGGGAATAGCATGTAGAGGAAGTGTGTATGGGTGTGCAACATACATATAGTGTGCCCACAGGTGTGATAAATATGGTACAATTGCTCCTGACCCAAGTGTGATAGTTACTTGGTCACCTGGTCACAGATACACTGAAATTAAATAAAACAAATCAGAGGTATGAAACGGATATTTTGTCATGTGATCTGCCAGCTAACATTAAACATGAAATGAAATAGGCATTGTGCTAGCTAAAAAGCAACCCATAGGTGTCATTTAAACTGTCCGCGCTGGGGACATGTCCCCAGAACTTTTTTAAATGGCCTAGACACACATAGAAACATAGAAGAGACAACTGTGCATTGTCCAAAAAAAAGTAACGTAAGCTAAAAAAAAAAAATCATTGAGTCTTATTAGCTTGATATTACATATTTAGATAGTGACCTACAGGCGCTCATTCCTATGTTACCAAAGTCCTATGTTCCGATGGTCCTATGTACCCCAGATTTATATGGCACATAATGGGAATATGGCAAAGGGTCCGATGTTCCCCAGTTCTACATATATTGCCGTGGTCCAGCTTGACACCCACTGCTACTATTATTTTTTGTCATATTCTTAGAGTTGTTTTTATCGTTATTATTAGTCTTATTTTTTTTAGTTGTTATTGTTTCTGTTCTTTTTAATAGTCATATTAAGATGCTTGACTTCTTTTTCATATGTTGACATTATCATGGATTATCTATGTTGTAATTTTAAGGTTTTTATTCTGTACACACCACATCTATTGCACATCTGTCCGTCCTGGGAGAAGGATATCTCCTCAGTTGCTCTCCCTGAGGTTGCTTCCATTTTTCCCCCTTTAATTGTGGGGTTTCTCTTGGGGAGTTTTTCCTTGTCCACTGCAAAGGTCTAAGGACAGAGGGTGTTGTATGCTATATAGATTGTAAAGCCCCCAAGGCAAATTTATAATTTGTAATAGTGGCCGATACAAATACAATTTGATTGATTGATATCTGCTTTCCCAGGGTCCTATGTTCCCAGGGTAATATGTTCCCCAGCTCTATATATAACCTTTTGAAAAGTTTACTTAACTCTCCTATTTTGCTACTAAGGGGCACATACCTTTTACGTTTGCGTTTTTAAAAATGTATCTCAAAACGAAACATGTTTTACAGAATATAGTGTTATACCTCATAAGTAACTTGTCATGGTAAATGGCTTGCATTTATAAAGCGCTTTTCTAGTATTTGTGACCACTCAAAGCACTTTTACAACACAAGTCAGCATTCACCCATTCAAACGCATTCACACACTGTTGGCTATGCCATCTGGAACAATTTCAGATTCAGTATCTTGCCCAAGGACACTTCGACATGTTGACTGCATGGGCCGGGGATTGAACCACCTCCTATTGGTGGGTGACTGCTCTACCTCCTGACGCACAACCACCCCTCATCCATTCTTAACCACAAAGTCTACATTTATCGTAATTTCCGGACTATTCAGCGCATCTGAATGTAAGCCGCACC
>CALSCE010010634.1:14020-37023 GCA_943593645.1 Bovichtus variegatus
AGTGTGGGAAAAAAGTAGCGGCTTATAGTCCGGAAATTACGGTACTTTTTTATTGTGTGGTCCACATTTACCTTGCTGTTGAAAATGTGACAAAGAACGTTAAATTTTAAAAGTATGACATTCAGCAATAAAACATTCTGGGTAGGGTTGTGGATCAAAACCAACCCAAACAATAGTTTGGCCTCCATAACAATATTCATTGGGCTAAGACTGTGGCCGCCAAAGTGTGCGGACATTTTTGTGGACCAACCGACAGAGCGTGGTATTGAGCTGCTGGTCGGAGCTAATAAATCAAATCAATGATTTGAGTTTTAAAATCAAATCAAAAAACGAAATGGAGGATTTGAATCCTCTTTTAATGGTCACACACATGTACAAACCACGGCACACACATTAAAATTTGGACTCTGCATTTAACCTATCCTAGCATTAGGAGCAGTGGGCAGCTACTCTACAGCCCCCGATACAAACTGGTCCCTCTCAAAGTACCAATCCAAACTCCATACTTTGTCCATTCGGGGACTTGAACTGGCATTATGCTGGTTTACAAGCCAAGTCACTACGGACTGAGCTACTGCCACCCAAAATCAAAAATATAATTTAATTCATCTTCTCCCATATCGATATGCTTGGAATGAGTCATGATTGGTTGAACTTGAAGCATGAACTATTGTGGACTCGTTTCACTAATGTCAAAAAAGTAGCCTATGCAGCATTTAAACAACAAGACACTTTAACTCAACATCATAGGCGGCGGTTGAGTCTGAGGATAGGTTGAGGCTGAGGATAGAGAAGGCTAATATATCACCAACTTTCATACTTGTTTTAACAACCACTGAGAAAAATAACGCAAAAGCTAACGGGAGCTACAGGGTGCTGGATTGTTTATAGCAGGTGCTAATGAATTGTGGAGCAAAAAACAACAAACACATAGCCTACTAGGCTACAGGAAAACAAGATTCAATATCCCTCTGCTAATATGCTCACGTTGCAAAATTTTAAGCATTATACAACAACACAAGCACTATTAATTACGTGAATTTAGAATGAAGTATTATGTACCGCAGCTGTGAGCCAAAACGACGGTAATGCAGAGCCATATGATATTACTGTGGGAACAGGAAAACGAAACTGCTAGATCAGCTGCCTGGCAGCTGTAGCAGGCCCGAAGCACACAGCACATAACAGGAGTAGCATACTTTCAGCTCGCAGCGCAAGCGTTATTAATAAACGTTATTCATGCAGCTCGTTCAGACAGTGACAAGTTTCTGTTTCTGAACCATCGACAGCACTGTTTGTTGAGAGTAGGTGTGCCACACACGACTTGTCGCAACAGCTGTTTCTACGAGCCTACCTTGCCATTGTTTGATTGACATGGTGATGCTGTGAATGTGATGCACATCGATGATGTCATTGTGCGTTTTATGCTGAGTGTTTTTGTATTGACGACAATGCAATAGCCTAGGCTATGCCCTTTTGATGTGCCCTTATGCGCCATAATTATCTACTCGGACCTCAGGCCAATCCTCCATTTCATTGCCTAAAATCATATATGTTGAAGACTGTTTTAAAAAGTTTTTTTCATCTGAGCCCTTATAGCTCCACCTCTTTTCAACACAAAAGTGACACCCTTTTAGCTACCTCAAACATCCCAAATGCAAGCCAGCTGGCCAACAAACTCAATGCATGCTAATGGTAGTTGACATTATTTAGCTATATAGCACTGTCACAGCCTGATTACCCGTTAAACTCTGAATACTCCAGCAGTGGAAAGTAACTAAAAACATTTACTCAAGTACTGTACTAAAGAAAGACTGAGGTGCTTTTGATACTTGTGGTATTTCCATTTTCTGCTACTTTATACTTCTACTCCGCTACATTTTGGAAGCCAATATTGTACTTTTCACGCAGAAAGTTCATCTACCAATCCAAAGGTCGGTGGTTAGATCTCTGGCCTGTGAGTGCGTGTGAATATTTCTCGCTCCTGATGAGCTGGTGGCACCTTGTATGATAGCCACTACCAAAGCCACTTGCAAAGTGCTTTGAGTGGTCATCAAGACCTGAAAAACACTATAAAAATGCAGTCCATCCTGCTCATTAGGAAGGATTAGGGGGTTCAGTGTCTTGCTCAAGCATACTTCTACATTCTCTCTGGAGAATGACTGCTCTACCTTTCGAGCCATGCAACCCTGTATCCTTTCATGTTCAGCTAAAATGTAATGAGGGCTCACACTTTGCTTAAAGCAAGACCTTATTTTACACAGTAATTTACAAGAATGTTTAACTAACACATTGTTCATTTCATCATTGTAGCGCTCCAGGTAAGGGTGTGCACATACCCACACACCCATACAAACAAAGACCTAAACACACACACACTCACCAAGTTTCACAATAGGAACATAACCGTGTGTACAGGGAGAGGCCAAGGTCACTATTCATAAAGTTACTGCTTTCCATGAGTTAGTGTAGGAAGCGTGATGAGAAGTATCACATTTACCCCACAGCTGTACCAAAACAAACACATACTAGCAGATATTATAAATGTAATGGAAGGACTATTAAACGACACAGATAAGGTGTACACTGAATACCATACGTTATACTGTACACTTATGAGTGACTAATTAGAGAAAAAGTATATGGTCCTGAACCTCCAAAACAGGTTCAATGCTGCATGTGGTAGATTCTTCAAGTCTGTTATTTCAGAAGATTTTCCCTAATATGATGTTTTTATGTAGGTTTTTAGTTGGGTTGAGATCTGGTGACTGTTAAGGCCATAGAATGATTCACATTGGGATCATACTAATCAAACCATTCAGCCCTGGTGTCCAATGGAAACATCTGGATTTGTTATATTTCTCAGTCACTTATTCAGTCCCAATATGCCCAACAGAACATACAAATGAATATCTGCTTAACTAAATCAACAAAATAATACAATAATTAAAATTCAAATGATGAGGGAGAACAGAAATGAACAGTTATGACAAAAAAATAAATCTACCCTGATTGGCCTTACAAAATCCAGATACTGTTCAACATTATTCAAATAGCAGGGTACTGTGCTAATTAATTTTCACAGCTGAGAGAACTGGCCTTAAAGCACATATTTAAGGTGCTACCTCTACCTCTCATTACCAAGGTGTCACACAAGAAACATCTCATGATTGGTAAAAGCAAAGAGCTCTCAAGACCTTCACAACCTTATTGTTGCAAAACATACTGATGGCATTGGTTACAGAAGGATTTCTAAACTTCTGAATGTTCCAGTGAGCACAGTTGGGCCCATAATCCGGAAGTGGAAAGAATATAATTTCACCATAAACCAGCCACGACCAGCTGTTCCTCGCAAGATTTCTGACAGAGTGAAAAGAATGATCAGAAGAGTCCAAGAGCCAAGGAGCACTTGTGGAGAGCTTCAGACAGACCGGGAATCAGCAGGTACAAGTGTGTCAAATATAACAATAAGTAATGCACTCAACCGCCATGGCCTGTATGCACGCTCACCACGCAAGACTCCACTGCTGAAGAAAAAGCATGTTGAAGCTCGTTTAAAGTTTGCTGCACAACATTTAGACAAGCCTGGGAAATACTGTGAGAATATAGTCTGGTCAGATGAGACCAACATTGAACTCTTTGGATGCCATAATACACACCATGTTTGGAGGTCAAATGGCACTGCACATCACCCCAAAAACTCCATACCAATAGTGAAGTTTGGAGGTGGGAGCATCATGGTGTTGGGCTGTTTTTCAGCATACTGCACAGGCAAACTTCATATAACTGAAGGAAGGATGAACGGAGAAATGTAACTAGACATTCTTGATAAAAATCTGCTGCCATCTACCACGATGATGAAGATGAAACGAGGGTGGACATTTCAGAAAGACAATTATCCCAAACACACAGCCAACGGAAACTCTCAATTGGTTTCAGAGAAAGAAAATGAAGCTGCTGGAATGGCCCAGCCAATCACCTGACTTGAATCCAATAGAAAATCTATGGAAAGAACTAAAGATCAGAGTTCATAGAACAGAACCTTCAAGATTTGAAGACTGTTTGTGGAAGAATGGGCCAAAATCACACCTGAGCAATGCATGCGACTAGTTTCTCCATACAGGAGGCGTCTTGAAACCGTCATTACCAACAAAGGCTTTTGTACAAAGTATTAAATAAATTTCAGTAAGCGTGTTCAATACTTTTTCCCTGTGTCATTCCATCTTATTACACAGAAAAATGGTGACGTGTTCAATACTTATTTTACCTGTATGTATTTTGTTAACTTTCTTTGTACATAATTTGTCATGTACCATCTTATCTTATATCTTACTATATATGAAATTCAGATTTTTTTAAATGCAAGATACATTTTCCTAAAATGTATTTCTAAAATTAATTATCCTAAAATTAATTTTCCTGAAATACATTTTTCTAAAATCAACTTTCCTAAAATGTACTTCCTTATGTTTTTGACTGATACATTTGCAACAGGTTGAATATCACGTCATTCAGGAGAAGAGGGTTCTGGTGTTACGGCAGGGGTCATTGAAAATGGTGGAGAGGTAAGCAGATTTGGCGGCAGAGAGGGCATCTTTATAGTCAGTGAGGTGGGTTTTGTAGGCTTCATGGTGTACTGTGAGGGAGGTTTTCTTAAGTAGTCTTTCTAGTTGGCGGCCAGTCAAGTCAGTCAAGGCCAGTGAAGATTCTCTCTGTTGTTGTTTTACCTGGCTATGGACAGGAGACTTCCACATACTCAGGTCCACTACATTCTACATTCTTCGAAAGTCCTATGAAATTTGGAACAGAATGTTAGAGACAGTGAAGGACCAACCAGCAGTCTCCAACCTTTTTTGTGCCACGGACCGGTTTAATGTAAAACAATATTTTCACAGACCAGCCTTCAAGGTGTGGCGGATAAATATGACAAAATAAAATACGACAAAATAAAAACAAATATAAAGTGCATGAAAAATACAACTCACACTAATGTGGGAGAAAAATCTCTGAAACTGGGCCGGATATCCTCAGTATTTTTACCACAATTTAACAATACTTATGCAATGCTTTCAAAAAAATCAACAGAGTCCCAATAGAACAGAGTTTACTGAAGAGTTAACACAATACAGCAAACACAAATCTGTTCATGGAGAGACTGACTTTACAATGCTCAGACTTCCTTCTTCTTCCTTTTATACATTTTCTTTATCTTTTGTTATGCCTTTTTGTGTTGGAGAGGCTCAGATCCTCCAACTGTCCTTGACGTTTTCTCTCACTGCTTCTTTCTAGACACCATTAATTAACTTTTCTGCCAGTACTCCCCCCAATTTTCCCCTGTGTGGCAAACAACTGTGTTTTAACCAGTAATTCCTGCAATTTGTATTGTTTTTTTCCCTTCACTGATATTTTGGTTTGGAATTTTTAACTAAT
The DNA here is from genome assembly GCA_943593645.1 of Bovichtus variegatus. NCBI lineage: Eukaryota > Metazoa > Chordata > Actinopteri > Perciformes > Bovichtidae > Bovichtus > Bovichtus variegatus. The sequence continues at coordinate 19,451 of CALSCE010010634.1, forward strand.
GGTGTCTAGGGAGATGTTATCTTCCGATTGCTGACCCTACTTCTCATGGCCTTTTCTTCTAGCTCTTACGCCATTGTCTTTTTATGTCTGTTGTAAAGGCCACATTTTTTCAATGATCAACAGCTCATAAACACAGCATGTCCATTCGTCCATACCGTTTTTTGGGCAGTTACATATTATGTTTAACAGTTGTTAACAAAGAATGCAGAAAATACACCACACTAACGCTGAATCAGTGGGAGCCCTGAGCTTGTTTCTCTGCAACGAGATGGTCCCATCTACGTGTAATGGGAGACAGTAACAGCCGAAGTGTGTTCCTTATGTCCAGTTTGCTCTGTAATTTTGTTTTAGTTGCTGTCACTGCAGAAAACCCCGCTTCACAAAGATAGGATGTTGGAAATGGAAGGGCAGGGTTTTCAGTGCTTTTGTGGTGGTCTCGGGATATTCTGCCTTGATTTTAATCCAGAACACCGGCAGAGTTCTTGGCCCAGGCTCAGTCTCTTCCAAAATCCATGCTAATGTTTGAAACATGTCAAATATCCCTCTGTCCACTTGCCGTCCCCCCAATTCCAGTTTGGCTTTGAATGCAGCTACTTTATCTGCCAACTTGAAGACAGTTGTCATTTTCCCCTGAAGTGACAGATTGAGTTCATTGATTAGGTTGAATATATATCGCACAAGTAAGCAAGTTTTGCGACCCATTCCTTGTCACTGAAATGTGCTGCCTGTGGTGACTTTTTTTTTCAGAAAGAAATCTCTGCAGCGGCTCTCGTAACTCAAACACTCTGGCCAGCGATCTCCCTTTAGAAAGCCATGTTATTTCTGTGTAGAAGAGAAGGCATTTGTGCTCTCTATCCATCTCCTCACAAAGCTACTTGAACATGTGGTTAATAACTTTAACGACATCATTCAATACACTGAGTTCAGGTGACATTTTTCAGCTAGCCAGCATTTTCCGTGTGCGCAGACTCACATTCAGGTGCAACCTCTTTAATCCGAGCAGTTGAACCAGAAAGCCTTTCAGTCATGGCAGCAGCTCCGTCCATGCACACGCCGACACAAAAGGATCAATTTAGTTTTCCTCATATGTAATCATTCAGAGACTTGAAAAGTTCTGCGGCCGTGGTGTTGGTTGGCAACACTAGTGCACATAACATATCCTCATGCACATCCTCCTGATAAAGATATCACACATAAACAAGTAGTATTGCCTTATTGTCAATATCAGTAGACCTGGATTGCATACCACACTAATTTATTAATCCTCTCCAACAACTGTGTCTTAATGTCCTCTGCTATTTCCTCAATTCGTCTGGTAACTGTGCTAGCCGAAAGAGACAAGACCTGTACTATCTTTTTAACTGCAGCCTCTCTGAGAAGTTCACTGCAAATGTCCTTAGCGGCGGGCAGGACCAATTCTTCACCTCAAACGCCGGGGCAGGATTGCTGGCAGTGCAGGCAGCCCGGCCACTTCGGTCGCGAGTGCCCACTCATGGAGGTCGGACAGTTGTTCTGGGTTGTGGGACTGCCAGACCCCTCTCCCGGTCCGGAAGGGACATACCATGTACCGGTATGTATACAGGGCAGTATACACCAGGCTCTGGTGGACACCGGTTGTACCCAAACCATGATCCACCAGCACTTGGTTCAGTCCGGGGCTTTGTTGGAAGTGTCGTGGGTGAGGGTGAGGTGTGTTCATGGTGATATCCACGAGTATCCAGTGGTGATTCTTGACGTTATTTTTCAGAGTTAGTACTCGCCTTACCCTCATTCTGGGAACAAATTGACTGGGGTTCCATAGACTCATGGGGAAAACGATGGGGGTGCATTCATGTGCAATAGGGACATGTGAGTTGTGTTAGGTGTTGAGTGGGGAGCCAGAGGAGGTGGGGCCCTTCAAAGGTGGGGTGGGGAGGCTCACGCTGAAGCCCTCCCGTCCACGCCCGTGCGTCCAGTGGAGGACTTTCCCCTCGAACAGTCCCGAAACCCTCCGTCATGCTTTCGACCAGGTCGTAAGTATTGATGGTTCCCCACTGCACCAGAACGCATCACTTACTTACCCACACTTCACGGTGATTAGGGACAGGTTGTACCGTGTGAGCTGTGACACACCTTTGCGCCCTCTCCCATTAACTGAGGTGCCATTTGAGAGGGTTGGTATGGACCTCATCGGGCCATTAGACCGGAGTACACGGTGATATCGCTTTGTTTTTTAGTCCTCATGGATTATGCAACATGATACCCAGAGGCAGTGCCGCTGCGTAATATCTCGGCAAAAAGCGTGGCGCAGGCACTGTTTCATGTTATCTCCCGAGTCGGGATCTCGAAAGAGATCTTGACTGATCAGGGCACTCCTTTACGTCACGCACATTACGCGAGCTGTGCGATCTGTTGGCCATCCACTCCATCCGGACCAGTGTCTACCATCTGCAGACAGACGGACTGGTGGAGCGGTTTAACAAGACGTTAAAGAATATGGTTCGTAAGTTCGTTCACGAGGACAGCCGTGATTGAGATAAATGGTCAGACTCTCTGTTGTTTGCAGTGCGGGAGGTTCCACAGGATTTTCTCCCTTTAAACTGCTGTTTGGCAGGAAGCCACGGTGTGTTTTGGATCTGGTTTAAGAAAACTGGGAGGAGGGTCCAAGCACAAGCAAAAATTTAATTCAATACGTCCTGGACCTGAGAGCAAAACCCCATTCACTGGGACAGCTATCACGTGAGAATATGCTGCAGGCTCAGGAATGTCAGCAGCGCCTGTACAACAGAGGGTAGTGACTGATGCTTACCCAATGGCCCGATGCCCCGTGTCGATGAACTCCTGGATTGGCTAGGCACGGCTCGTTTTTATACGAAACTGGATTTAACCACTCCGTACAGATTGTACCAATTTGTGACACTTCCGTTTGGGTTGTTTGGAGCCCCAGCCACCTTCTAGTGGCTCATGGAACGGGTGCTGCGTCCCCACTCTGCATATGCTGCTGCCTACCGGGATGATGTCATCAGCCACAGCAAGACGTGGGAGCAGCATATGCAGCAGGTGGGGGCAGTGCTCGAGTCCCTGAGGAACGTGGGACTCACAGCCAACCCAAAGAAGTGTGCGATTAGGAGGAGGGAGGTTCGGTATCTGGGGTACCACTTGGGTGGAAGGCAGGTGCCTGGTGCCCAAGACTAAAAAGGAGGTCAGGAGGTGACCGACCTGTCCCGAAGGGTGGCTCAGATCTGGTCCAGTGGGCGGAGCTGTGTCAGCTGGCGTTTGAGAGGGTTAAGCAAGCCCTCTGTGGGGAGCCGCTCCTGTTTTCTCCTAACTTCACGCCTCCTTTTGTCTTGCAGACCGAAGCCTCGAACAGCGGGCTGGGGGCAGTTTTGTCCCAGGAGATGGAGGGGGTCGACTGCCCCATACTGTACATTCGCCGGAAGCTGGCTCAGCGTGAGGTGAACTACAGTACTGAAGAAAGAAGGCCTCGCCATACAGTGGGCGGTCGGCGCTCTGTGATATTATCTCCTGGGATGCTCTTTCACCCTCTGGTCGGACCACGCCCGCTCCAGTGGCTCCACCGCATGAAGGATGCCAATGCCCGGATCACTCGTTGGTATCTGGCGTTACAGCCGTTTTACTTCAAGGTGGTCCACAGGCTGGGTAACCGGATGGTCGTGGCTGACTTTCTCTCGCGCTTGACAGAGGGGGGGGGGAGTCAGCTCCCGGCCTGAGTCGGGCAGTGGGTGACAGTGTCGTGTGGTGACAGTGTCAGCTGCTGGGGATGAGATAGGAGTGGCTCAGCTGGACGGAATCAGGTAATCAGTTACACAATAAAAGGTGATGACCTGGTTCTGTTTTGTTGCCCGTCAACTGATTCTCCCTCCTTTAATTTTTCCCTGGGTGAGCGGGTGGAGCTCACAGTCTCCATGTGCCGAAGCAGTTTTGAAGGTTTCATAGCCTCATTTGCTAGCCTGTTGCCACATGTTATGCAGAATGGGCTTGGCCCGTGAGAATCACCTGCCACGATAAACCCGTATTTTAAGTAGGACTCCTAATATTGTCTTTTAAAATGCAACTTTCTTTTTCTTCAAAGTCGTAGGCTCTTCTTCTGTCTCCTCATTGGGTATTTACCCCTTTGGAAAGAAGCTCTCCAAAGACGATTGTTTTTTACTAATTTTTGCTAGCTTGTGGGCTTAATTGAAGTAATTTGAAGTAACGTATCCCGTCACCTTGACAAGTGTCTTGACGTGTCAAGAGGCACAGACAGATGTAATTGGGAGAGAATACGGTCATTTTTCAAAATAAAACATCTTTCAGACTCTGATAATCAATCAATTAATTCTTTCTGTACATCCCGGTACCAAATGGCTCGGGGACCGCTGATCCATTGTCCATTGTCCATATGGCATTTTTCTGTGCTTTTGGATCAGAGTATAACAGTTATTATCTCACTATACAGCTCTCCATTAAGCATCTCAGAGGTACTGATTACCGGCTTTTTACTGGAGTCTCTTTCCAGACTGTACAGTAGAAGTGACTTATTGGGGGAATCTGAAATCACTGCATCTGTCGGCTCATTTACCTTTGCCAATCCCTCTTCTTCATAGGAGCAGATTGCTTTGTGATGTCACATTTCTTACAGGAAATATCTTTTGTAAGGCAATCCTTGGCAACATGTCTGATTCCAAAACACACAAAGCATATTCCAGCTTCGCTTGCTTGTTGGCACGTACATCTTGGTGTACTGTTTTGACATGTAATCATTTCTCCCAAAAAAAATAAAATTGTCTGGTTTGAAGCATAAAGCGCAGACGCTATCATCATATTGTGTCTTCTTTTGCGCATCTGCAATTCACGTTTCTTATTTGTGTGCTTTTTTGCAATCTTGGTCATGTTAGCGGTGCTCTCTCCCTGCTCTCCTCCTCAGGATCCAGGTTGCTGCAAGAGACAGAACCAGGTTACTGGCATGCTTATATTGTGCGACTGATTACCTGATTCTGACCAGCTGTCCGATCCCCAGCTGAGCCACTCCAGACACTCCCCAGATGTTTAAGACGGCGCCGTGACCATGCCCCTGGTGCCACATTGTATTTCACAGTTATCATATAAACATCTGAGTGCTTTGATATCACTGGCATTTTTTAAACAGGATTAAGATTTAGAAGTTTGGTCATATGTGTATTAATAACCACATCCTTTCTGCCAAATTGTTTCTGTAGCAATTGGAGCGCATTATCATGATTGACTTCAGACAATGGTAATCCTGCAAGAACATTCTGCAGCTGTGAGCTATGACCTCAGATGGCTAACTTGTCTGTTTATGTCAGGTTGGGATTTTTGTGCACAGCCGCTTCATACTGTCCCCAGAAGGGAATGAGACACAGCTGGTGGTTCCACTGCGGAGAATAATGGCCACAACTTCATAGCTGTCTTGACAAACCCCAAAAATAATGGTTTACACTTGGAAATAGTGTCTATATATTATATATAATATATTTGTGTCTCTGTATTGTCACTTGTAATGTTTTTGTAACCTGCATAGGGAATAGTAGAGGTAAATTAGCATTCTTGCTTGGCACAATATCCTTTAATCATAGCAACGCATAAAGTATTTCTGATAAGTTGCTTCATCTTAAATCTAATTTTTGCATATTGTTTCCAACAGCCAATCAAGGTGCTGCTGTCAAACTTTAAATGTGTTCTCTCTGTTGCTGCCAGATGTCATTTCAGGCGATTTCACTGTGGCCCTCTTCCACCCCATTCACCTCCAGTCATCATCTCCAGCGCTCAGGTTGAGCTCATCAGAAGTCCATCTTTATCCATAACAATACTTTTTTTTTTTTTTTGCAAAAAAAAATAAATGTATGGACCATCATGCTAAAACAATATCTATTTTGAATATATTATTTTTGCATTTTTCATAAAATACTTGTTTTTTTAAATTGTCTGTTTCCAAGATTTTTTATTCTAAGAAATTCTACACTCTACTTTATCCATTTCATAACCCTTCTCCAAGTAGTTTGACCCAGAAAACTCACCACATCCATCTGAATCAAACAAGACCATTGACTATGACATTGTACTACAGGAACATTTAATTGGCATTAAAGGAACCGCACTGAGCTCCTTTAAGTCCTATTTATCTGAGCGATCTCAGTTTTTACGTGTTAACAATGAATCCTCCATGCAAATCAAAGTTAGTAATGGAGTATAACCTTTTTATATGCTTCCTTTAAGCAATATTATTAGGAAACAGTCCATAAGCTTTCATTGTTATACGGATGATACCCAACTATATCTATCAATCAAGCCTGATAGAACCAATGAATTAGCTAATATGACGAGTTCCACCCTCTCTTTGTTTACATTTTGTTTTGCCTTGTCATTAATTCTCTTATCATTTCAGATCCTGTTTCCTCCTCACTGCCTGGAATTAACTCATTCACCTCACCTGGTTTCCCCAGCCATTCTCCTCACCTGTTACTCATTCCCTCATTAGTCTTTCAGTGTGTGTATATACACCAGTTCACTCCCACTTTGGGAGATTGTCTTGTGTTTTCCTGCCAAGCTCTCTAGCGTTATTCTAGTTAATCTGTTTGCCTGACCTGCCCGTTTTGACGCTGCCTGCTTGTTTCTGGACTCTTCTGCCTGCTCCTTACTGGATTTGTTTGCCTCTCGTACTGATTTGCCTGTTTTGACCCTGCCTGGAATTGTTAAGTAAACTGAACTTCATTGTATTCTGCCCGTCTTTGTGTCATGCTTTTGGGTTCAGGTCTATCGGGTCAATCGAACCTCACAGTACAATCTGGCCAACATGAACCCAGCCGACTCTGCACCATCCCAGACAGAACCACCGACACCAGCCAGCTTATCTTCATGACAGAGGCTATGCAGGCGATGGCTGTTCGCCATGAGCGCAGCTTTGAGTCTCTTCGGGAGCATCTCATGAATCTCTCCACTACTCCTCGGAGTATGGATACCAGCGCTGTCTCAAGACCTCCGGTCCAGACTACTCCGGCATCAGATGCACACTTAACTCCAGGGGAGCTCTATTCTGGCGCTCCTGGTTCGTGTCGGGCGTTCCTCGTGCAGTGTTCCCTCGCCTTTGAGCTCCAACCCCTCTGCCTTCCCCACAGTGAGATCCCGGGTGGCATGTATTGTCTCTCTGCCATGCCTGTGGGCCCGTGGGCAGGACTAAGGACTGGTGAACCGCCGAGTGGGAGAGACAATCGGCAGCCTGCTTCTCCGTCAAACTCTTCACTGAGGAGCTGCGGAGGAGCTTCATTCATGTCACGCCTGGAAGAGAGGTCGCTCCAGGGCTGTTCAACATGAAACAGGGAGTGAGAGCGGTATCTGATTACTCCATCTAGTTCTGTACCATGCTGTTCTTCTTCTCGATGCCTTCTACCACGGTCTGTCAGATCGTATGAAAGATAAATTAGCGGCTCGGGATCTTCCGGCTGAGTTGGATGAGCTGGTGGCCCTCTCCATCCGTATCAACGGACGTCTGCGGGAATGAAGACAAGGGAGGGTTCGGTCTGCTGTCCCTTAAACTCCGCTTAATCAGTCTTTCCACCCGCTGGGGCATGCTGCTGAACAGGTCTCCAACGCTCTCTCTGGCTCTCCTGAGCCAAAACAGCTGGGACGGACTCGGCTATCCACAACAGAATGACAGCGCCGCCTGCGGGAGAACAACTGTTTGCATTGCGGCCAGGATGGCCATTTTGCTTCCTCCTGTCCAGTAAAAGACAGGGCTCACCAGTCATCAGAGGGCGCTGGTGAGCCGACTTACTAACTTGGAAATGCCCTTTCGGCCGTTGACACAGGCTCAGCTATACTGCTCTGGCATAAGACACACAGTTTCTGTCCTCAATGACTCTGGTGCTGATGCTAGTCTTTTGGACATGACTCTGGCCTCTCAGTTGGGACTAGGTCAGGAGGTACTGGAGGAGCCCATTAATGCTACAGCACTAGATGGTCGTCTTCTCTGCAGGGTCACACTCCACTCCAGATGACCATGTCAGGTAATCACAGCGAGAGTCTCACCTTTCACCTTATCTGAGCCACCGCGTTGCCACCACATCGCATCTATGACTGCGCTATTGACCTGCTTCCAGGTACTTCTCCTCCCAGAGGTCGACTTCTTGGTATCGGCTCCTGAGACCAAGGCCATGGAGAATTACATCAATGACTCCTTGGCTGCAGAAATCATCCGACCATCTTTATCACTCGCCGGAGCCAGATTTTTCTTTGTGGGTAACCCTCTTCCGTTAGTTTCCTCTGCTTTCAAGCTGTTACAAGTTTCAAGGTGCTTTCTGCCCAGTACATCTCTTAGTTCACTGCTGTAGCTCACTGCTGTAGTGTCATACGGTAAGCGCGTCATTTCCGGTTAATCCTACATTTCTGTGTTGTTGGTAGCGTACTTGAGTTACTCTTGCTTAACTCAGTTACTGTTGTTATATTCTTGATCATAGAGGCTAACTACCTGTCGTATATCTTAAACCTACACTAGTGCTTCTTTGGCACTTACAACTCTCTCCTTCACTTTCTTTTCTCAGCAACAGGTCCCGCCCCGTTCTTTTATCAGGTCCCGCCCTGTTTGCTAGATGTTTTATGTTATGTCTGTGTTTCCTGTTTTATTGTGTCAACTACATGCTCCCTCTCGTGTCTCTTGTTTCTACTTCCGGTCCCCAGCTGTCTCCACTCTGTTCATTAGTGTCTCCACTCTGTTCGTTGGTGTCTCCACCTGTGCCTCGTTGTCCCCTCCCACTTCCTGGTGTATATAGTCTTTGTGTTGTTTGTCCCTTGTTGCCAGTTCGTCTTTGTTCATTCATGTCCAGAGTTCCAGCGTTGTTCCTGATTCCCCGGTTTCCTCGATCCTGTTTCCGTGACCTGACTCAGTCTTCGCCTGATCCCTGCCTGTTGTTCCACTACACTGAGGACCTACCCGTGTATCGACCCCGTTTCTGTGGCCCGACGCTGCCCTTGGACTTTCCCTGAATGTTCTGTATGTCTCACTGGTTACCCGTGTATCGACTTTGCCACCAAGATTCAGTAAAGTCTTTCTTCCTCATCATCGTGCTGTCTGAGTCGTGCTATTGAGTCTCGCTCCCAGTGTGTACTGGTCGTACCATTACACAACTCTTTCGCTAAATCCACAGTTGTCCACAGTGTCTGTGTTGTTGGTAGCGTACTTCGTTCGTTGGTTGCTCTTGCTTAACTCAGTTACTGTTATATTCTTGATCACAGCGGCTAACTACCTGCTGTATATCTTAAACCTACACTAGTGCTTCTTTAGCACATATAACTCTCTCCTTCACTTTCTTTTCTTAGCGACTCTTTCGCTAAATCCACAGTTGCTTACACTGCTTCTGGCTCTGCTAGCGTTAGCTTGGCAGCTATCGATGCCGTCTCGCTCTTCCTTTTCACGTCTTTCCTGCTCTGTGTGTTTCATGTTTAGCTATTCCTCTGCCTCCTTTAGAGATAATGGTACATGTATTAAATGTAATTTATATTCAGGGTTGGAGGGGAGTTTTAGAGGGTTAGAAGCGCGGATCCGCACCATGGAAGGTAAACTAGCTACTGTAGCTGTGAGCAAGCCCCCTGTAGCCGGTGCGGGCCGACCAGAGCTAGCTCCTGTTAGCAGCTGGGAGACTGGGTGACTGTCCGTGGGAAGTGTAAGCAGAAGCCCACAGTTCACCACCAACCTCTTACTGTTTACTGTCTAACAGATTCTCCCCACTCAGTGACACATCCGCTGAGAAGCCAACTCTGGTTATCGGTAGCTCAATTGTGAGGTACGTGAGGTTTGAGAGAACAGCGACAATGGTCACGTGCATCCCGGGGGCCAGAGCGGGCAACATAGAAGCACATTTAAAACAGTAAGATTGTCATCCACATTGGCGGTAATGACACCCGATTGTGTCAGAGTGCACTAAAATTAACGTTGAATCGGTGTGTAGTTTTGCGAAGACAATGTCAGACTACGTAGTTTTCTCTGGTCCACTACCAAATCTAACGAGTGACGACATGTTTAGCCGCATGTCATCATTCCGTCGCTGGCTGTCATGGTGGTGTCCAGATAATGATGTGGGCTTTGTAAACTTTCTGGGGTCTGATTAGGAGTGATGGCATTCATCCTACTTTGGTAGGAGCGGATCTCATATCTAGTAATATTAGAGTTGAGGCCAGGAGTCAGAGTTGCAGTCTTACACACTTCTCTGTGATTCCATCCGGGCAGTCACCAACTCAAATCCCCATAGTGACCGTGTCTGCCCCATGACCACTTAAATCAATAAAATCAATAGCAAACAGAAGAGGAGTTGTACATAAAAACCCGAATAAAAAATTAACACCACCACTGCAAAAGTACAACTCGATAGAAAAATTAAATGTGGACTCTTAAACTTTAGGTCTTTGTCATCTAAAGCTGGATTAGTAAATTATTTAATATCAGATAATTGCTTTCAAACCAAACTTGGAAAACATTAAAGCCAATCTTATTTATTATAGTGTACCGCCCTCCTGGTCAGTATTCAGATTTTCTATCTGAATTCTCAGATATTTTTATCAAGTTTAGTCCTTAAAACAGATGAAGTAATTATTGTAGGTGACTTTAATATTCATGTGGACGTCGATAATAACAGCCTTAATATTGCGTTTATCTCATTATTAGATTCCATAGGGTTCAGTCAGAATGTACATGAACCAACTCACTGTTTAAACCACACTCTGGACCTTGTTCTGGCATATGGTGTTGAAATTGAACATTTATTTATCTGTCCACAAAATCCTCTTATCAGACCATTTTTTAATAACTTTTGAAGTCCTGCTACTGGACTGCAAGCCATTAAGCAAAATATCCTCCACTCGATGTCTATCTGATAGTGCTGTAGCTAAATTTAAGGAAGTGATTCCATCGGCACTTGGTTCATTACCATGTCTCAATATCAATGTAACGGAGGACTCCTGTGATAACTTTAGTCCCTCCCAAATTAATCATCTTGTTGATAGTGTTGCAGCCTCACTGCGAATGACTGTCGCTTCTCTAAAAAAGAAGATAATAAAACAGAGAAAGCAAGCTCCGTGGCTTAACCCGCAAACTAAAACTAAAGTCAAGAAAACTTGAGAGGAAATGGCGATCTACCAAATTGGAAGAATCTCGTTTAGTCTGGCTAGAAAATCTTAAAACATATAAGAAGGCTCTCCGTAAGGCCAGAGCATCTTATTACTCTTCATTAATAGAAGAAAATAAGAACAACCCCAGGTTTCTTTTCAGCACTGTAGCCAGGCTGACAGAGAGCCACAGCTCTACTGAGACTTCAATTCCTATATCACTCAGTAGTGACAACTTCATGAGCTTATTTAACAATAAAATTCTAAATATTAGAGACCAAATTAATCAAATAAATCTCCTTAATTGGTATGATTTAGCTTCCAATACAGGAACCTTAAAAACAACTGTAACACCTAAAATACATCTAGACTGCTTTTCTCCGATCGATCTTAACCAACTAAATTCAACAATTTCTTCATCTAAACCATTAACCTGTCTCTTACAGCCGATTCCAACTAAGTTGCTTAAAGAAGTTTTAGCCTTAATTAACACCTCGTTATTAAATATGATAAACCTGTCTTTATTATCTGGCTATGTACCAGAATCATTTAAAGCGGCTGTAATAAGGACTTGTCTCTGTATTGGAACCACTCCATAACCTTTCATTGTTATGCGGATGATACCCAGTTATATCTATCAATCAAGCCAGATGAAACCAATTAATTATCTAAACTTCAAGCATGTCTTAAAGACATAAAAAATTGGATGTCCTGCAACTTTTTGATGTTGAACACCGACAAAACTGAAGTTCTTGTACTTGGCCCCAAACGCCTCCGAAACGTATTGTCTAATGACATAGTAACTCTGGATGGCATTAATTTGGCCTCCAGCACCACCGTAAGGAATCTCGGCAATATCTTTGATCAGGATATGTCTTTTAACTCCAACATAAAATTAATTTCAAGGTCAGCCTTTTTTCATTCGCGTAACATTGCAAAAATAAGGCACATCCTGTCTCAAAAAGAAGCAGAAAAACTAGTCCATGCATTTGTTACTTCAAGGCTGGATTACTGAAACTCCTTATTATCTGGTTGTCCCAAAAAATCCCTTAAGACTCTTCAGTTGATTCAAAATGCTGCGGCACGAGTATTGACAAGAACTAGGAAACAAGATCATATTACTCCTGTATTAGCTGCTTTGCACTGGCTCCCAGGAAAATACAGAATAGAATTCAAAATCCTTCTCCTGTCCTACAAAGCGATTTAATGGTCAGGCTCCAGTTTATCTTAAGGATCTCATAGTACCTTGTAAACCAACTAGAGCATTGCGCTCCCAGAGTGCAGGGTTACTTGTGGTTCCCTGAGTCTCTAAAAGTACAATGGAAGCCATATTATTGTATTATTGTTACTACTGGCTGCTAGAGTATTACTCTCACATGTTCACTTAATGTATTATGTTAACCTGCCACTTACTTACCACGGTTGTTCTGCTTTTTGTACTTATATTTTGTACTTATACATTTGTACTTAACCTTTTATCTGCACTGTCCCTTTGCTGTTGTAGCGCTGTAGGACGAGCTGCCGCTGTGGGACGAATAAAGGTTTTCTGATTCTGATTCTGAGAGCCTTCAGCTATCAAGCTCCGCTACTGTGGAACCAGCTCCCAGTTTGTATTCGGGAGGCAGACACCCTCTCCACATTTAACAGCAGGCTAAAGACTTTCCTCTTTGATAAAGCTTATAGTTAGGGCTGGCTCAGGATTGCCTTGGACCAGCCCCTAGTTATGCTGCCATAGGCTTAGACTGTCGAGGGACTTTTAGGGAGTTTTTCCTTGTTCGGTGAAAGGGTCTAAGGACAGAGGGTGTCGTATCCTGTACAGGCTGTAAAGCCCACTGAAACAAATGTATAATTTGTGATATTGGGCTATATAAATAAACTTGATTTGATTTGATTTACAAGGTGCTACTATGTTCTCCAAACTCAACCTCCGCAACGCTTACCATTTGGTGAGAATCAGGGAGGGGGACGAGTGGAAGACAGCCTCCTAGTGGATATTATGAATATCTCGTCACACAATTTGGTCAACAGTCTTCCAGGGATTAGTCAATGATGTTCTTCGGGATCTGCTCAACGTCTGTGTCTTTGTGTACTTAGATGACAATTTGATCTTCTCTAAATCTAAGCAGGAGTATGTGGCACATGTACGCTTAGTTCTCCAGTGAATCTTGGAGAACCGTCTTTTTGTGAAGGCTGAAAAGTGTGAATTCCACACCTCAGAGGTATCATTCCTGGGATTCATCGTCAACACAAGTAATAGCCAGATGGATCCAACCAAGACCAAGGCTGTCACGGACTGGTCGTCTCCTTCCGCACGCAAGGAGCTACAACATTTCCTGAGTTTTGGCAATTTCTACCAGAAGTTCATGGCCTACCACCCTTTGACAGTAACACAGTCATACTCACTGCCATTGATTGGTTTTCCAAGTCTGCTCAAATCATTCCACTTACCAAATTGCCTACTGCCAGAGAAACAGCTGAAATTATGCTCCAACATGTTTTGCGACTTCATGGTGTGCCCCGTGACGTGGTCTCTGACCATGGTCCACAATTCACCCTTCACTTTTGGTCCGAGTTTTGTAGGCAGCTCTACACTGCCTCACGCGCGATCCCTCCACCTGGTCTAAGCAACTCCTGTGGCTTGAGTATGCCCATAACACCCTCCCCAGCTCTGCAACAGGTCTCTCACCCTTCCAGTGCTCCCGGGGTTACCAGCCACCCTCTGTGCAGGCGTTCGTAGTTTGGTGTCAACGCACATGGAGACAGGCTCGCCTCACACTCCTGCGCGGTGACCCAGAGAGGGCTCGGACAGGGGACTGGGAGAGGGCTCGGACAGGGGACTCAGCAGGAGATACTGGGAGTCTGCCACGGCCTGGCGGCAGGATCAGGAGTGTGGGGAAGAACTGGGAAGGAAGACTAGACAGGACACTGGGAGAGGGTTCGGACAGGAGGCACCCCGATGGCCACCCTAAGAACAGCCTGTTGGACCTTCATACAGGGGGCTCTTTTCCACTCTCCAAAGAGACAAACCAAAGTGTAGGAAAGGTCAAAAACTTCCTCAAACAATTCTGCTGGGTCCATTTTTTGGTCAGTTCGTTCTGTCACGGATGAAGTAAAGTGAAGGACCTAAACGCAGAAGCAGGCTTACTGTTAACAAAAAGAGAGCTTTATTTAAACAAAGCTAGTGAATAAAAAGCAAAAATACAAACTGGAAGGGCACGAGGGAACAGCAGGATACACAACATGCAGGAACAGTGAAGACGTAGGAGTCATAGAAGTCGTAGGAAACATTGAAACGAACTAACCGAGAAAATTTGAAACAGAGGCGTACATATACACAGAGAAACTAATGACAACGGGACACAGCTGGAAAGGGCAGGCAAAGACACAAGGGTGGCAAGATGATTACACACAGGAGGATCAAATCAGGGAATCAAACAAGTGCCCTTCCCTCCCACAAAAGGAGGGAAAACACAAAGACATGAAGTAAAACTAGACATGACCCAAGGGGAATGAACCAACAAAATAAAACGGGAAGCACAAATGACAGTATCACTTGTATCACTAGACAAACAGACAAAGGAGGGAGGAGAGACAAAATACACAAGGAGGGAAAGGTGAATAGGGACAGGTGAAACTGATCAGGTGAGGCCAGGTAATCACACAGGTGGGAAACATACAAGGGCAGGAAGTGAAGGATTTGAAACGAGAGAGAGAAAAAAAACAGGACATAAATAAATGAAGACTGAAAACAAGGAAAACACAATTTAGACATGGACCGGGACGTGACAGAACTCCCCCCTCTAAGGCCGGCACCAGACGGTGGAAGTAGGGACCAAAGAACTCTCCTTGACAGGCTTAACCCGAGCCACATGGAAAGTCGGATGCACCCTCATAGACCTGGGAAGCCTTAGTCTGACAGTAACTGCGTTAATAACTTTGGCCACATGAAAGGGACGCACAAAACATGGCGCCAATTTACAGGACTCAACTCGGAGTGGGTTGGGCTTACTCAAAGTCCATCAAACTGGTACCCGAGACAGAATCAACCAACAAAGGATGACTGAGGGACACAGAAGAGAAGTGAGAGTAATCTATGGGAGAGAACAAGAGAGAGTTACTGAGACAGTAGTGCGACTCACCAGTGCCCTCTTCTTTACCGGTGACCCGATCTTTTACCGGGCAGGAGGCGATGAGATGACCCAGTTGACCACAGTAGATGCACTTTTCCTCCCTTAGACGGTGCTCCAGCTCCTCAGGAGTCAACTTGGTCCTGCCAAGCCGTACTGGAGTATTATGCTGGAAGGTCTTAGTGAAGGTATCTGAGAAGCGATGGAGATAATCATAGGCAGGAGACCTCCGCACCCACTCTGCCTTGGCCCAGGCCTTAGCTCTGCCGGAGAGATGGCAGATGATATACTGTAAGCCACCTTGGAGCAGTCGGATGGGTAAGAAGCTTCCTGGAGATTGAAGTCGAGGCCGCACTGGAACAGGAATGCCCAACAGTCACCAGAATCTCTGGAAAATCGCTCCGGCTTGGAGAGGTCTGGAGACAGAGCAGGAGCTGGAGACACTTGAGCAGGAGCCACCGGATCAACGAGTGAAGGAGAAGGAGGAGGGACAGGTTGAGATATGGTCTACTGAACATTGTCAACCAAAAAACAGATTTGCCCACCAAAACAAGACATGACGGACTCCGCCATCATCCTCAATTCCTGCCGAAGACCTGTGAGTTTCTCTTCTTGGTGGTGAATCTTTCTCTCTTGAGCTTGGAGAGTAGCCCACACAGAATCTGGGTCGGCTGAGTCCAATTTCGACCAGTTCGTACTAACTACTACTATTACTCAGGCACCAGCAGGAAATGGACCCAAAAGCACGGCCTACAGACAAAAAGGTTTAAGTAATAGTCTTTACTTAAAAAAAGGCAAACAGAGGGAACTGTCCAGAAATAACCACACAGAACGGAGTAATAAAAGACACTCTACTAACAATGCGTCGGTGAAACAAGGCAAGGCAATAAACTCTAGGAATTAACACTAGGAATATAGCTGAAACACGGTACTGAAACAGACAAGATGAACTGGCACAGACAAAAAAGGTCCAAAAGCACGAGGAAGTGAAGTATCTGAAACGAGAGACAAGGGTGAATATACCAAAATAAAAGTGAAAACAAGGAAAACACAATTTAGACATGGGACCGGGACCTGACAGGATTGCTCTACTAGGAACGTCTGATGTCGAAAGTGATTGATCATCCTGAAGGGAAACTCTCTAGCTTCAAACCTCCCCGTAAAAGAAGGGTGAGACAGAGGACCTAAGAGCTGAGGCCGGACCGACTCAGCGCTGCGATCAAAAAGAAAAATCTGTGAGAATCTACCAAATTTTATTTTAAAGAAACAATTATGAAGAGATTATTAACATTATTTTAAGACAGAATAAGTGAAGAATTTTAGGTCTGTAAATGGGTTGGACGCACTAAGGTTTTTAACTAACATTCAGAAGAAACCTGGAGGTACATTGACGAGTCTACCTGACAGAGTTTACTAAGATCATAACACTGTAGTATTACTATATTATTATAATATTAGTGGGTAATATTTGTGATGTGAAGCAAGACTCAAAAAAGCGCAAGATAACAGACTAAATTTCTGATACTTATTGATTAATTGAAAAAAAAAATTTAGTTTAAAAGAGTTAACAGAAATAAAACAAGAAACCCAAATAGGCCACATCTTTTTGGGAATCCTGAAATTAAATAGTTTCCTATTCTTTATGACAACAGTTATTTGGAGACTCCTTGAATATATAACATAGAAACAATAGATCAAAGATAACAAATCTAAATCTAATTAAAAAATATATATAATTACTTAATAATATATATCTAGATCAAATATAAAAAATGTGTTTTACAATGGGAAAGTCAAACGGTAAAAATGCCAATCCAGACAGAAAAGTTGGACCTGATTTATATAGTCCCAAAATAAATTAAAGGACGGTAAATTAAAAGTTTGCAACTGAACTGTTGGTGTTTTGCAGAGAATTACACCCTACAACAACTGAAATCAGATGACTCCTAATGGTCAAGATGGGTAATGGCTTATGCTGTACACGCTGAAAAGACCCTCAAAGAAACAAGAAGGGCGAGAAAAGAAGCAAAGACCTGCACCAAGCTACACTGACCATGTTCCAGGGCCACGCCAGAGGACGAGGAAAAGGTTGTGGCAGAGGCAGATTCAGTGGAGGCAGATTCCCAACGACTAATCCCAACTTCTGCTTCCCATGTGGTGAGAAAGAACACTGGGCTAGAGAAGAAAAAAACAGACTTCAACAGTGGACTGATGCGAGACGGAAGCTCAGGAGGGGTTGGAATCTTCATCTTTGACCACACTGCAGCATGATGAGAGCCAAACTACACATCACACTGGTGACTATACACACACACACACACACACACACACACACACACACACACACACACA